>RJWJ010032568.1:0-18283 GCA_004363605.1 Indri indri
TCATTGTGCTGGAGAAAAGTAAAATGATGCCAATGTTACATGAAGATCTGGGGACATTGGTGAATGAGCACAAATATATCATGAAGTAAAAGGCAACATTCGTACAAATTTTAAATATTAAAGAGAGATTTCCAGGGCACTCCTTGTTTGAGGCAGACCTCTCTCAGCTCCATCCCAGGCCCTGACTCTTCTCTCCTCTGTCATTAAGACGCACTGGTTGACAAATGTCCTATACAAGGAAGGAGGCAGCCCATTCAGCCTGGGGCAGGAGCAAAGCCTTAGTCATGGGAGGGGAAGTGGGGTGCTGGTCTCCAGCGCTTGGTCGGCCTCGCAGCTCTGCTCTGCTGTGAACACCTGTCTGAGCAGAGCTCTGTGGGTACAAATGAGAAATGTCATTTTCTAGCACCTTGCTGCATGGCCCGAGTAGTGTGGCGTTGAGAGCACTGTGACGGAGAGGCGTGCCGGGGCACCGGGACTTGCCCCCACGCTGCCACCCCACAACGCAGCCCGGCATACTCTGGGGGATTTAATGGTGAGGAGGAGGTGGGTCTCGCAGGAGCTGCCAGGTGGGGAAAGGGCGGACAGGAAGGGACGGCACAAACAGTGGCCCGCAGACCTCACCAGGTTAGCACTGGCCTTGTCTGTCACCCTAGCTGAGATGCCATCTGGGGATTCCCAGTAAAGGTGGGGTGGGGTTTGTGGAAGGGGACAAAGTCCTGAGTAGCTGAGGGTGGGGGAGGGTGGCATGAGCGTTTAGTTTATTGCCTCTCTGTGCTACTTTGTGCACATGGGCGTGGAGATCTGCCATTCCTGTTTTCATTGTTCCTCCCAGATCCCCAGGGCTTGATGGAAATTGTAATGGATTGTTTCAAATGTTTCAAAAACTAATGGAAATCATAATAGGTCTGTTTTCCGCTTTTTGCATACCCGGTTATGGATGTGTTTGATTAATAAATCATGGGGAAATGAATTAATTATTCCTTAATGATTACAGTCTCTTTGGTAGACAACAATTTCGAGACAAAGGATATATGAGAGAAACATAATGAAGGAGGCCTTTGATGCTGATTAGATGAGGAAGTGACCAGCGCCAGAGGCCACCCAGGGTTTCCAGCAGGGAATACCTTCCAGGACGGGGCACCGTGATCTGCTGGGACCAACGGCACAGTGGGAGCGATGGAGGGGACGGGAGGCGTTCCAGCCACTTGTGCCCGTCTCTGCAGACCCAGGAAGTCATGAGGTCAAGGGCGCGAGGCGGTGTGTGTGGGAGTCACAGGAGGGTCCCATTTCTCTCTTCTGAGTCACTATGCCCAAGGCAGAAATTTAAAAACACTGGGCCAACCTAGCATCCGAGGGCTTGCGCGCCTACTTGAAGAAGCAGAACTGCTCGGCCCAGTGGTTCTCAGCCTGCAGCCTGCAGCCTGCATCAGAATTGCTGGGAAGACTCTTGGAAATGCAGACAAAAGGGCCCAACGCCCAGAGTTCTGGCTCCCTAGGTCGGGGGTGAATTTGCTGTCTAACAAGCTTCCAGGTGCCGCCGCTGCTGCCGGCCCAGGGACCACACTCAGAAACACTCTTTCCTCCCATTTGCTCTCATCTCAGTTTCTCTCCTCCGCAGCTTTGCCCTCACTGTTCTCCACCCCAGCCCTATTCCAGCCTGTCTCTCACCCTCCATTCCCTCAATACCTTTCACCCCACCTCACTCCTCTCCTGCCTCCTCCCTCCTTCATCGGACGCCAGCCCAGCGATCTCCCCCACCCCACCCGACTGTCCCCACAAACAATGGGAAACTTGATTTTCTTAAAAACTGAAATGCCAAAGAGGCAGGAGGAAAAACCTGTCCATCCCCCTAGCTGGCCAGGACAGCTGATCGAGCTGCCTGGGGCTGGTGCAGCCTGGCGTGGACTCCAAGTGACAGCAGGACAAAGTTTGCCTTCCTGTACTGGGGCGGGGGGCCGGGTGGAGATGGGGTCACCCAGACGGCAGCCCTGAGGCAAGCACACGGTCAGCATCCAAACCACTTTCCCGTAGAAGTTCTAAGTCTTGAGTGGGCGGCAGATCTGTTGGAGGGCTTGGGCCCCACTCCAGAGCTGCTCATTTAGCTTCTGGGATAGGGTTAGGGTGACCAACTGTCCCTGTTTGCCCAGGACCAAATAGGGTTCCCAGGATGTGAGACTTCCAATACTAAAGCTGGGTAAGTCCTGGGCAAACTGGGACAAGGTGGTCGCCCTCTGCCAGGCTGGGGACTTTGCATTTCCGACATGTTCCCAGGGCGACTGGTGCAGAGGGGCGCTTCGAGAATCACAGCTTCGCGGTTCCCAGGCAGCTGCAGAGACCTAGGGCAGGGTGTCGTGGCCTGGACTCCGCTTCAGACTGAGGGGCTCCAGCAGGGCTTCAGAGTCCACAGAGCTGCAGTCAGGGAGGTGGGCGTGGCCTTGGCAGAGGATGGCCACAGAGCCCAGGTCGATGTGGGAGGGAGGGGACTGACCAGAGAGCCGGGGGCAGGGGTGAGAGCACATCTGAGCTGAGGCTGTGTGTGCTGGGGGCACGTCCCAGTGAATATAACCTGGGGTCCCTGGACCCTCCTCACTGTGGGGTAAGCCTGCGGCTTGGGCTGGAAGGGAGGCCGGGGAAGAGGACACAGGCTGTACCCGAGCGCTGGAGCGAGGGCTGGGGAAAGAGAACCCGGAAAGGAAAGAAACAGATAAGTGTAAGCTGGGGGTACATATTTGGGAAGCAGAGTCAGGCCAGGTAAAGCATCTGAGCTGTTAACTTATAAAATGTCAATAGTATGTAGAGTCTTATGCAAATTATTTCTTCCCATGCTGACTTGGGGAGTTTTGGGGCACACAGCCCAGCAGTGAGGGGCACTGCAGAGGAGTCAGGGGTGGCCCCAGTGGGAATCTGTACCCCACTTCTGCCTCCCTTTCTAAAGCTAAGGAACCTCCTAGTAGGGGCCAGTCTTTGGGGCTCGGGCTGGCATGAGGCCAGAGGTGAATGACTATTTGTTGAGTGAGGGAGTGAATATATCATGAGATTTGATGGCTTTGTAAAGTCAGTGACAACTACTACTGGATCTTCCCTTTGCTTAGTTCTTGGCTGTGCACAAAGCACTTGCTCACACAGCAAAACTCTGGCATCCCAGACTCCTAATTAGCTTCTGGCATTCCCAGCCTTGCCTCCCAACATGCCTGACAAGGAGTGGTTTGCTATTATCCTTGTTTTCCTGGCTGGCCCCCACCCCTGGTGTACCTACCCTGCCAAGAAACTTCCAGGCATCTTGAAAGAGCCAATTGAGCTCATAAACAAGTTCAGTCAGCTATTAGGTGGCACCTACTGTTTCGTTTTTCTGCCAGATCATCACTGCGTCTACTAGGAACTAACACAAAACAAATCTATGGTGGATGTTTCCAGGTGCTGGGCTACAGACACAGTATCGCGTAGAAATGCATGTATTTTTTTCTTCCCCAAATTCAATCTGATCCTCCTCACAGCCCTCCTCCCCCAAGAACAAATACAGATAGTAGGAAGATGAAGGAAGCTGAACACGGATGCTCAAGTTCCTGTTTCTGGGCCCAGCTCATCTGCCTGAATCTCTTTACCTTTAGGGTTGGTTTTTACCCAGGAGGCTCTTTGGCCTTTCATGCAAATACATTTCCGAGCCTGGCTCAATGGTGCTGGAGTCAGCTTTAGACCCTGCCAGGACAAGCTCCCCTTCCTCCCTGACACTGTAATTTCACTGAGAGATGAGTTGAATCCAAGTGGCTTCGAGGGTGCTGACTGGGGGTGGACTCTCCCCTTCCACCTGGCATGTCCTTCTCCCCAGGCTTTGTGGGTGCCTGTTGGTCACCTCTGCAACAAACCTTGGGCACGAGATTGCATGAAGTGTGGGGCTGATCATGATAGAAGACTTTAAAAATAGTTTTAAAAATGACAGGTCCTGTGGTCCTAGAATCACGGGTAGATGACCTAAGATTCACAGCTCTACCTCTGGATTTCTACAAAGGGGAGAGGCTATGTTTGAAGATGTTTGTCAATTGAGCAGGTTGCAGAAGTCCTGAAGGCCAGTGCGGAATCAGTCACGGCTGTGATGTCATTATTATTATCTCCTAATAGGGGAGGACCACCTAGAAAGTCACTCGGCCTGTGAGTGGCGAAGTGGACTGAGTCCAGGTCACCTGAAAAGCCCAGCTGCCTCCCTAGGGAACAAATAGGAGGAGGGGAGATGTCCTGCAGAACAGCAGGAGGACCCCAGGCCCAGCCCCTTGGGAGAACGTTCTGGGAGGAGGAGCCCAGATCGGACTTAGCCTGGCTCTACATGGCCCTGCCTGGTGGCAATGTGGCCCCACCTGTTTCCTCCTCCCTCCCTGCCCTGCACGATGGGCGGCCATGGGCTCAGCACTCTGGCATCTGAAGTGACACGGAGCAGCGTGGAGGCTGCTCATCCCTGGGCACGTGTCACGCCAGGTTGGTGTCCGAGGTGTGTGGGTGCATGACTCGCCTGCAACGTGAGAGCACACCTCACTTCCCCTGGCCGCCAGCCTGCTTGCTCTGCCTGAGGCTCAGCAGGGCTCTCGGCGGGGAAGCCAGTCAGCCATGTGTAAGGGGAAAGGGGACTTGGCTGGCAGCCTGGAGACCTGGGCTCCAGACCTGGATCTGTGCCTGTTCAGCTGCTAGGATTTGCTAAGCCACTTCACCCTCCAGCTTCAGCTTCCCCACGTCTGAAAGGATGGGGCTGCTTGAGATCTTCGCTCTTCAAAGCGGCGCAGGGACCAGCAGCTGCAGCAGGGCCTGGGAGCTTGTTAGGAATGCAGAGTCTCAGGTCCCCTAGATCCCACTGAATCTGAATCTGCATTGAACGGAGCTGGAGAAGCGTGGCTCCGTGATTTTTAAGATCGCATTTGGTCCTCGTGTCCTCTAATTCTGTACCGTAAAGGGTCTCCCTGCAGTGTCCGTGAAGATGGTCAGTTGAAGATCAAGCCTTGCCCCACACTGCCTAGGTTTAAAGACAGCTGCTGGGCGGTTGGCGATGAATTCCAGGAAGCCCTCCTGCGTGCGCCTCCCTTTCCTCCTGGGGCTAATCCAAGGGCTAGCAAGTAATCAGTCGGGACTGAATTCAATTTAATTCAGCCCCTACTCTGATTACAACAGACTTATTCTACCCTCATCCTCCAAGGCAGCCTGTCCTCTAATCGCGGAGACCGTCCGGGAGTCGAACAAATGCTCTATGCGGAGAATCGTCACATAGGCATTCGGAAGGCAAGAGAGTGAGGACGTTGCAAGCAGCAGGAAGTTCTCTGGAGCGAGCGCAAAGTGTGAGGTCAGGGCCTGCTGCTCGGCCAGGCTCAGCTCCGCACTCTTTCTGAGACGCCAACATGTGCCGTGGGCTGAGCGTGATCCTGGTGTTTCAAGATTTGCCTATTTTGAACAACGTGGCTGCTGCCAAACGATTGCCTTTGGTACCCAGACAAAAACAAAAAACAAAAAACAAAAACAGAAAATGGTTCCATTTCTAGAATTTAAAAATGAAACAAAACACTCTGTGTTGGTCTCAAGAAAAGTTACGTGGCCTCCAACACATAAAACCCCTGAGGCATTCTTCAGAGTGACTTTGATCATATGGGACTCTTCCTTCCGTGCTAACTTTAGAGTGTCAGGTAAGGGGAGGTGGCCCCTTGCGGTATGCGGTCAGCTCAGACACACGAAGAAATTGCCAATTAGGAAGGGTAATAGAAGTCTTTCTTCTTGGTGCCTTGACTAGAATGTTCTTCCATGATATGTCTTCAGGTTTCTGAACCAGCCTGATTCAGAGAAACTAGGCTGGTGGCTGAGCACAGAGATGCCAGAAGATTCCACGGTGTCAGGGTAACCTGTGTTCTGTCTCCAGCTCACTGTGCTCCTTCCCTGGAGATGTTGTGTCAAAATGTAGATCTCCGGGACTCGGACCAAGGCAGGTTAAACCGACGGGAAGAATATGCCCTAAAATTGGGAGTTCGAGAATTGTTATGAGACCGTGCAGACTCAGAGCTATGTTAAGCCACAGGAAAACCAAAGGCCAAATCTACTTCTTTATTTAGGTAGCCACCTCTAACCATAAGAGGTAGCTTGTAAGAAACACATGTGTTTTCAGGGTGAAATATAAATAATAACTGCAAAATTAGATGGGGAGACATATAAATTAGTGCAGCAGGTCGGGCCCGGGTGACAGAGCAGAGAGCACGTCTCTGCGACTCGCCCAGGAAGGTCGACTCTCAGGAATTGCTGTCACTGGGCTGCACTTGACCAGATGCAGTTTGAGACAAAATGAAGTCCTGCCCTTAAGGTCGCGAAATGAAGGACACAAGGACACCACAGCAGAGGGCCAGCTTGCTTGTCACAAAAATACTAGGGGTTTCAGGTGACTAAAAGCTCAATAAGAGCCGCCCTCATGGCTGGGCTGTGCAAATGGATGGGGACTGCTGTGTCCCCACAGCACTGAGCTGTGCGCTCAGGCGTTTGCAACCAATATATTGGAACATGTCACCGTGCGCCAACCGGACGGTATCCAGGGATGACGAGGAGGAGACTCCAGAGGCTCACGCAGTCCAGCCCAGGAGCCCGAGAGAAGAAGCGGCAGCAATACTGTGCGATACGCTCTCGCAGGAGATCCCGTTCAGACTTTTGCTCACAGTTTTTAAAAAGGACATTGACAAGAGTAGGAGCAGAGGATGAGACTTCTCTTTCGGCGTCTAAGCCCTCTGCAGGCTGCTGCCATAAAAGTCCCACTGGGAGAACGTTATGGCAGCTGGGGCGGCCACGGTGATGTCCGTGGTCTGTGCAGGGCTGCTGGGCTGGTGATGGAGCCTGGAACCTGCCCGGAGCCTGGAGTTCACAGCCTTTCACAGGCATCCTTGTGGTTGCTTCGAAAGCCTTGACTTTGCAGGCCCTGCTTCCCTCTGGATGCTGTTAGAGGGTGTGCTGCCAAGGGGGGAAATCTCGATTGGATTCTTCTCCATCAGACAGAGCCTGTGTTGAACAAATGAAGACGAAATGGATGAACCCACGACACAAATCCATCGATTTCAAGCCTGTATGTGGTGAAACAAGCATAGTCTGTGGAGTCACCAGGCTCAGGGTTGAATCCTAGAGTGGCCCTTCCACAGCACCGGTGCCTTGGGCTAGCCCTGACACCACGTGAGACTCCGTTTCCTTCACCTGCAAAATGGGGATTTGAATACCTAACTCAGAGCCGTGAGCACAGAATGAAACCATGGAAAGGAGTGATTGGCCTAATAAACACCGAGGTGCCTATCGAATCGTAGTTCCCTCTCTCCACCCGTCCTCACGGGGCTCCGGATTCGGCCCCTCGGCTCTGCCTTGGACGTGGTCAGAGGGTCATCTTCACCTGTAAGTTCGGCATCCTCTCGTCCTCACCACTGGCCTCTCTCCTCCTCTTCCCACGCTGCCCAATTTTCTGTGTCCCTTCCTCTAAAAAGCCCCACCTCAAAGCAGCCACAACAGCAGGCGACTGCCCGGCCCCCTCATTTCATCACCGAATACTTAGCAGGCGAACCCGCGCTCACCCCTCGCGTATGTGCACGGCCACTCCGTAAGTAGCATTATCGCGTGTCTGTCCCCACCTGCGCGGGGTCCCTCCCTCATCATTACTGGGAGCTTCCCTTCGGGCTCCTCGACCTGCCTTCCTTCTGCATTCCGCAAATGCAGGCGCGGCCCCAGGCTCGGACCTTCGCTCCTAGGGGAAGCATCGGTGGCCAGGCCAGGGCTTGGCAAACCCTTTCTATAAAGCGCCAGAAGTACATGTCGTAGGTTTTACAGGCCGTATGGTCTCTGTTTCCTGACTCAACTCTGATATTAAAGCACGAAGCAGCCATGGACAATCCATAAGTGAATGAGCCAGGCTGCGTTCCAGCGAATCTTTATTTACAAAAACAGGAGGTGGCCAGACTTGGCCCTGGGCCGCAATGGCCAACCCCTGGTCTAGAGGAAAGAACGTGAACATCAGGGTCAGACACACCTGGTTTCCCACTGCCCAGCTCCAATATGTTGGGCTGGTTGCTTAACCTCCGTGCACCTGATTTTCCTTATCTGTAGAAGGAGAATAATAATGATGATGAAAATAATAATATTAATTTTCTCACTGCGTTGCTGATAGGGTAAGATGGGATAATGTGCGGTGCCTCAGGGCCTGGCTCAGTGAATCTTGGCGGTCTTTTCCCCTCCTTCCTTCCCTCCCTGCTCTCCCAAGTCCTCTTTTCTTCACCTTTCTCCCGACCTCCTCACCCTCTACGGTCTCATCCGCAGGCGTGGCTCTAAACCCTACCTCCACCTCCACCTCCGGTCTCTCTTCTGAGTTTAAAATCTGCACGTTCAACGCCAAGTGTGTAGTTCTGCTCATATGCACCATTCGCATCTCGACCTCTGCATGTTCAGAGGAAAACGCATTATGGTAACCAAACTCATGCCTTCTCCTGACCTCCCTCATTCCACGGATGGCAACGCTTCCCGAAGTCTTTGACACTGCCACCCCCGTGGGGGACCAGGACAGGCCGTTCTCCATCCGTGCAGTCTCTGCCCTTCCTCTCTCCCCTCCGTGGCCATCATGTCAGCGCAAGCCCTTATCACCTGCTACCTGGGCTTGCTGAATGGTCGCCCTGTCTCCCTGCTGTTTCTCTCCAGCACATTCTGCACGCAGGGCCGGGTCACTCTCCCTTAAGCAGAGGCCGGTCGTGCTGCTCTCTACTACGTAACATTCTCAAAGCCTCCTCCCTCCTTGCCGAGTGTCAGAATCCTCACCTGGCGTCCAAAGTCCTGCACAGTCAGCACAGACGTCCCCAACTCTCTCCGGTTGTCTGCTCACACTTTCCCGGACGCTAGTTCTCTCATTTCTGCAGTCCTTCCTTTTGCCTGGACTGCCCTCCGTGCACCATCTCTGCCCGTCACGTCCTTACCTGTTCCTTGGGAACCAGGCCAGACAGACACGACCACACCTGCCCTCCCCCAGCCAGGAGGCTCCGTGGCTCATCTCAGCTTCCAGAGCCCTGGCAAGGCAGCGCTTGTCTCCTGGAATGCGATTTCCCACGCGCTTTTGTAAAGTATCGTGTACTCGCTTTATTTCTCCCTTTAGATTAAAAATCCCCGGAGAGATTAGAGAAACGTCTGGCCCTCCACACAGCCCTGGCACCACGTCTGCTGGGGCATGGGCTTCCTGAGCAGGTACGGAGGCCTTTTTGCCCGGCTCACCTTTGGGCCTACTTGGCACCCCACCGGCCTCCTCCATGGCAGAGAGGACAGGCTGCGTGTTGGAAAAAGTTGACGTGGAGGAATGAGTTTAATTTTCCAGGGCTCAGGGCTGGGAGCCTTCCCTGCCTTTTGGCTTTGTTTGCTGGGCAGTGGGTGTGTTTGTTTCTGCGAGTGCGTGTTTCTGGGTGTGCGTGTGTGCAGGGCTGGGTGTGGGCGTGGAGGATACGTGAGGTGGGGTTGCACGAGTGTGTGTATGCATGGGGCGTGTTGTGTGCATGAACACATATGTGCAGTGGGGGAGGGACATGTGTGTGTGCATGTTTTGGGGGTGTTCATGTGTTCGTGAGGCGAAGGAGGTTGGATCTGTGTGTGTTGTTGCGTTGCGGGGAGGGTGTAGTCTTAGACACCTTCTTGTAAAGGGTCAGGAGTCCTCAGCCGACGGTGCTTGGAGACTTTATCTGCAGGAAATGCCTGAGACGTAGAAAATGGAGCAAAGCTTCTGAAAATGCAGTTACCAAGTGATGAAATCAAACGACATGCCGCCTCTTGGAGCACAGCTGGGCTAGGAAAGTGAGCCACTCATACCGAAACTTCTGGGGGGTGGTTTGAGGTTTAGCAGCCACACTGCCCTCCAGTCTGGGAGACCCAAGCAGGCTGTGGCCCCTGCCCTGTCCTGACCGGTGGGGTCTCCTTGCCCCTGGGACAGGGCGGGGCAGGTCTAGGGAGACTCTGGAGGCGGAGCTGGGACTGGTGGCGCCAGGCTCTGAACACGTTCTAGCCTTTGACCCCACGGTGAGAATGAGGGAACTGGCAAAGTTACAATCTGCCCACAAACTGCGAATGTGGCTGGCAGTGACAGCCAGGCCAAGGGTCAGAGAATGGAAGGGAACTGAAACTTTAGAAATGTCGCTGACATCAGAAGCTTGTGTTCACACAAAGCCGTTATGTGCGAGTTCTGCTGTGGGTGAACTTGCGTGTTGCGGGTGGGTGGGGCTGCTGGACCCCCGCCCCCTCACCCAGCCCCCACCCCTCCCAGGAGCCTGGGCAGAGCACAGTTTGAAACCGCCCCTGGAGATCGTATCTCTCATTCCAAAGGGAAGTAAAATGACTTGCCCAAGGTCATGGGCGGGGAGGGTTGGGCAGCCCTGCAAAGGAACAGCCTCCTGAGATGTGGCAGGGGACGGAGGGACAGAGGCAGGCCAGCTGGGTGGGCTGGCTGGCTTCGAGGGTCCTGGAGATGCGGAGTCTGAGGACTAAAAGGAGCAAGTGCTATCTGCATGACTCTGTTCCGTAAAGAACACAATGAAACTCTCAACTTCTGAAGCCCCTTTGAGCCAGGACAGAAACCCTCGTACCTACGGCAAAGTGTTCATGCTGCGCTGCCTTTGGAATCGGTCATAGTGCTGCTGGGGTGTCTACCTTGGAGGACGGTCGCACCCTCGGTAATGTGCCAGCTACCTGCGTTGTGACCGAGGGTTAATGGCGTGCCATTGCTTTATGTAATCATTACTTGCATTGGCTGAACAAATATTAATCCACTTACTCCGCTCACCGTCCTGTGAGGCAGGGGCTACTGCCAGCAGCATCTCCGTTTTACAGATTTGGAGTTCTGGGGCGTGGACAGGTGAAGTGATTTGCCCCAGGCAGCACAGCCAGGAAGGAACAAAACCAGATGCACACCACGCAGTCCGGGTACGGCCCATCCTGTCCAACACTGGGCTATCGAACTTCTGTTCAGCAAGGAAAGGAGCCTCGCACTGGGGACTGTGTTGTCTGGGCATGCGTCTTAGCTCCCCAAGTGGGTTTCAACTGATAATGATGATAATTATCATAATAGTCTGCACTGTGGCCAGGGTGGTCTTTGGGAATCCAATTATGTCGAGTCTCACCTCTGCTTACATCTCTTCCATGGCTTCTGATTGTTCCTAAGGTAACGACCAGAATCCTTCAGAGGGCCTTCAAGGCCCTGTCAGATCTGACCTCTGCCTACCGCGGGGCCGTGACCCTCTCCTTCTCTTGCTCTCTGCCCTTCAATCTCCATGCTGTCTTTTATTTCCGGCTACCCCAGGACCTGTGTCCAAGCCATTGCCTCTCCCTGAAAGTTTCCCTGTAAGACTTTCGATGAAACTCCTACTCTTCTTTGGTGCTCAGCCTAACATCACCTCCACCAGGAAGGCTTTCCTGACTGCACCTTCTGGGTCAGTTTTTCTTGTGGCATAATACTCCTCTGTTTTCTAGTCTAGGCCTGACTTTGTCATCATGCTTCTGTTAGTGTGACTATTTAGCTCATGTCTGTCTTTTTCATGGGATGGTAAGTTCCCAGAGGGCAGAGCTCTCATGTGTCTTGTTCCTCACGGCATTCCCCAGCACCTTGCACAGTGCCTGACACATTTTGGTGAACAAACAAACACGTCTGGGGGCCCTTCTCACTTTTAAGTTTCATGACGCAAAGTGTGAACTGGCCCCTGCCACTACCAATTTGAGAGACAACAGGTACTCCGAGTTTGGACTCTGGGTCAGTTTACTCATCCCAGAGTACGTGTTTCATACACTGGACATTTGTGAGAACCACATGAATTGCAGAGAGCCGTTCCCTGCCTTACCCACAACACCAAGGGCAGGGACTATTATCCTCATTTTACAAATAAGAATACCTAGCCTCAGAGTACGATGCAACCTGCCCGGCATCAGCCAGCTAACAAGTGTTGAAACTCAAAGTGGGACCCAGGTGTTCTGACATCTTGTCTCTTTCCACATCATCTGCCAGATACGAGTTTACCCTGTTGTCCTGAAACCTCCTCAGTTTGTCCCAGGTAACACAGCTCTTTTCTCTGAGTTCCGAGGGCCAGATGCAATCTCCCAGAAAAGGTACAGTTATTATTTCCTTCTTCCAACTCAGCAGTGACCTTCGCTCTGATGTCTCATAATCAAAAGGGAGTGCCCGGCTGCACCTGAGCGCAGGTCTGGGCTCAGCTGGGGAGCAGGGTACGGCCATGAAACCAACCAGGGCTCCGACTTCAGTTCCCTGGAGACAGTTGCCTATCTCTGATTCAGGGTCGTAAGGGCCAGACCAGCTCTATCATTATCTGCCTCTTTGGTTGCACGCAGAGCTGCTTGCCCAGCTGTGACGTACCGCTCGGCCAACAAAATCCATGAAGTCACAGTCCCTTGACTTCTGGATCGGGGTGGCCGGCCTGGGCACAAGTGAGTGTGAGTGAGGAGGGCAGTAGGGCGCTGCTGAGGGACGAGGCAGGTGCACCGAGTGGGCACAGAGGCCCCTCCTGTGTGTCCCCTCCGGGCAGGTGCAGGAAGAAAGTGAGTGAGAAGGGCCCTTCTGGGTGGTTCTGCTCTGTGTGTTCCCCCTGCAGCCGTGTTCACACCCCGCCACGCATGCGAGGGCGTGAGCAGCCAGTGGGGAACTTTCCATCCTCTCCTGGCACTGAAGGCCTTTCTCGCCAGCAGGGATTCTCCCAGCAGAGAATCCAGATGGGGTCTTTTCTCCCGAGTTCCAAGCTAAAAGGCTAACTTCCCGTCCTGCATAACACTCAGGATCACTTGCGGCAGATCAGAGGTGGCGGGGCCGTCGAGACCCTTTGTCCAGAGGAAAAGGGTCCCCGGAGGAGAAAACACCTGCCCCATGTCCTCCTGCCTGGTCCCCCACCTCCCGGCAGGACCGAGCTCAGGTTCACCGAGTCCCCAGCTGGGGCGCAGTCATCCGGCTGCTTGCTCATTCAGCCCCCGGAGGCCCCGGCCTGTCCCTGCTCGTCCAAGCCTCTCTGGCCCCCCTGCCAGGAAGGTCTTGTGTGCACTCACCTGGTCCCGGCGGGACACACGTGGGGTGGGGAGACGGTAACGTGTCGCTGCCAGATGGCCTGCACGGCACCTGCATCTCTCCTCCTCCGCCCACGGCCAAACTACAAGTCCAGTTTCTCAGGAGACACCTCGATGTTGAGGGAATACCAGATGACCCAGAGCAGCAGGCTGAAAGCCAGGATCAGGGCCCCCGTGTAGACTAAGAAGTCCCAGTAACTCAGCACAGCAAATATCCCCAGCAGCAAGAGGACTAGCCCGACGACATCCAGCAGGAGCGCGAGGATGAGAAAGAACGCACAGCGCCCCACATGACATCTCCCCCACGGCCTCCCCAGGAGCATTGCCCGGGAGGAGCGGGAGGAGCCCGGCTGCACTCCCGGGGGTGATTTGCATGGGAGGGTGGCGGTCCCGCCTGCTGCGCCCTCTCTCCCTGCTGGGTGTGAGCAAATGAGTGAGCCGGCGCGTCCTGGAGCCACAAGGAAGTACACGTGGGTCCACCTTTATGAGTACGGCAGCCAGTGGGGCAGGATATTTCTTAACTGTTTCATGCCTCAGGAATGATCCTGACCAAAACAGTCTGACCTCACTGTTAATCGGGCTGGTCATCACTGAGACCAACCAAGCCTTGTGTCAGAGGAGTCAGGGTGCCCTTGAATGGATTTGCCAAACTCAGGGGTCCTGTGGTCCAGGAGGAGGGGCCGTCGTGTGCCTCGTCCTCTGACGTGGGAGCCAGAGAGCCTGTGTGTCCCGTTTCCGGGACATGGTTGCTTCGTCTAATGTGGTGGAGTGGGGTTTCCATCCGCTTCCCACTCCTGCCCTGCTCCTCCTGGTGGGGAAGCGAGGTTTTATGTAAAGGACGTGGCTGAGAGTTTGTGCCGGCAGTAGGTTTGTGCTGCAAGAATGGGTCAGCCTTAGCAAGAGAAGGGGTGCCTGTCTTGTCGAGTCTCCGCTCTGCAGACTGAAGGACCCGAGCCTCTGTGAGAATGGACAGTAAAGAGGAGCAGACTCGGGAAAGGCGTAGACGTGACACAGACCGAGCAGACGAGAGGACCACGGGCAGAGGAGGGACAGCTGGCCTCTGTCTGCAACGGACGCGGTGTGGGCTGGAAGGCAACTCCCAGGAAAAAGCCAACAGACGCTTACACAGCCCGTGGACTCTGAGTTTTCTACGCTGACTGTGTTTGCTTTCTTCCCCGTAATGGACTACACCCGTGTGCCTTCCAGACACCGCGTGCATCCCTGCGGGGCTGTGTGTGAAACGGGGGGATCTTACCACTGTGGACACTCACAGGGTGTGTGGCGTGGACACTAAATAAGGTGAAGGTGGCAACAGCCCTTGGCCGCCTCTGCAGAGCTACCCGGACGACTGCACCTCTGTCCCTGATCCACAGCGGGGCCTGAACAAGGCGCCAAACCTCTCTGGGCCTCCGTGTCCCAGACAAATGAAGGACATAATGTCCACTCTTTCTTGCACCATCCCCGGAGGATGAGAAGGAATAGGTGTTTCACATTTAGTTTCCTGTGTGTGAAATAAGCCAGATGAGAGAGAAACTTCCAGGAAAAGTACTGGGGAGGGGAGGGATGGGGGATGACATAAGCCACAGTTTTTAGGATCTGAAACACCGGGAGATTTGACCCAAGCCAGGTAATAACTTGGAGCGTCTCAAAGTGAGAAGTAGCCAAGGCCAATCTCCCTGCCAGTATTGGCATCCTTCTCCCAGTCTATCCTCGGAAGGGGCTCGGCCCCTGTACGGGAACACCCCTCACTGCTGCGAAGCCAGGCTCTTCCATTCTATTGCCCCAGCTTTGACCACTAGAGCGTTTCCTAGGAAGAGCAGTTGGTGAGCAGCAGTGGCCTCTCCCTAGGGGCAGGCGGGTACCCCTGCGGTGGCTGTGCAGGGACCGAATGACGCCTCCTGGTCTGGCTATGCCCAGGTTCCCAGGTGCCTCTGCAGAGTCCTGCAGGGGGAGCTCTGGTCCAGGGTGAACAGCAATTTTAGCACTGACATTTCTGCATGATGGGAAATCCCTTGGTCTTGGGTCATGCAGGACGGTTGGTCAATGAACTCCCACGTGTCGTGCTGGGTCAAAGAGGAGCAGATAACAAGGAACTTCTCTCTCTGTTCCCACCCCAGGTCGGCTTCGCTGGACTCAGACACTGGGCGTCCCAGGGAAATGCCGGTTCCTTGAGTTCTGGGTCTCCTCAAGGTCATCACTACAGTCGCCCCTTGGTATCTGGGGGGTGGGGGTGCGTTTCAGGACCCCCATGGATCCCCAAATCCACGATGCTCGGTCCCTTATATAAAACCCATGCACACCCTCCTGTGTACTTAAAACCCTCTCCAGATTATGTATGCAATGTAATGCCATGCAAATAGTTGTTATACTGTATTTTTTATTCGCATTATTTTTTAACGTTATATTGTTATTTTTTATTCGTATTTTTCCTGAATATTTTCAATCCACGGTTGGTTGAATCTGTGGCTATGGAACCCCCAGATACAGAGGGCTGACTGTACTACAGTCTTCACACACACACAAACACACACTCACACGTTTCCAGCTAAAAAAATGATGACAAATTCATAAGCAAAAGGAACAAAATGGAAACCACTCACTCTTTTGGTATCCAGAGCTGATTAGCATCGACTCCTTGCTATGCATGCCCCAGAACCATAAACATCTCTTTTCTTCCTTACAGAAACGGGACGCACGGTACTCTCGGGTCTGCGTCTGCCGTTCCCTTCCCATAATTCTTGGCCATTCTAGCATATCGCTCACCGTGGACCCCCCAGGTGACCGGCCAGTTGCGAAGACCCCTCCGCACCTGCCCTGTGTCTCTTTCTTACTGGCGTCTCCTGAATTTCCCACCGCCGTGGACCGAGGCAGGCTGGGTATTTACGCGGCTGGGAGAGACCGACTGGGGCGTGGGATGCGAAGCCAGTGGAGACTCCAGCCCTGGAGGAGCGTTTCCAGGCTGGAAAGAGGAGGCAGGGGACAAGACTGAGCACGGAGAGCGGCTCCAAGTGTGGGAAACAGAAACCGCCTGGGAGGAGGCTGGCATGGACCAGGGGCGGGTCATTGGCGAGAAGCAGTCACCTGCCCTGATGGGGATGCCACCGCCCTCTTCTTCCCAGAGAGATCCTTTGCGACTTGTTGGCTTGCCAAGGCTTGGAGCCACTGTTGGAAATAGCTGCACGGGTTTGCCAGGGCTGCTGTAACCAGGCACCGCAGACTGGGTGGCTTGAGCAACAGAAATGTGCTGTCTCACGGTTCTGGAGGGGGAGTCTGAGATCGAGTGTCTCCGGGGTAGCCGCTCTGAGGCCTGTGAAGGAGGCTCTGTTGTGGCCTCTCTCTTAGCATCTGGTGGTTTGCTGGGGATCTCCGACGGGCCTCGGCATGGAGATGCATCACTGCGATGTCCACTTTCATCTTCGCACGCGGTTCTCCCTGGGCCCGTGTCTGTGTCCAAACTCCCCCTTTTATAAGGACACCAGTCACATTGGATTTGGGCTCATTCTGCTCCACTGTGGTTTCATCTTAACCAGTTACATCTGCAAAGACCCTATTTCCAAATAAAGTCACATTCTGAGTTACGGGGCGTTAGGACTTTAGCATATACATTTGGAGGACACGATTCAACCCATAACCAAAATGTTTGTTCGTTTGTTTGGGACATCCTTTGACAGCTAGATGTAGTATAAATGGAAAATTTAGACTCTCAAATCAAGTTTTCAGCAACACAAACATAACTGCAAAGTCAGCACCCCATTAAAGGTGGTCCACCGTGTACCAGGCACCAGGAATATGCTTCAGACCCTGGGACACTGAGATGCCACTGGCTGTCCCTGTGTCACTGGGAGAGGCTGAGAAGGCAGGGTCTTTCCGCCCTGCCTGGGCTCTGAATGGCTGTCCCCTCTGTTCAGCCAAGCCAGGGAACTCATCCTCCAGGAGCAGGTCAGCCTGAGTGATCTCCACACATTTAGACGCTTGAGCTGTAGTGGGATTTAAATTAAACCAATGCTATCGAGCACCTCCTATGTGTCAGGCGGCAGAGAATGAGATCAAGGATAGGAATCTAACGTCACAGATTAACATTCTAAGGGGAGAGACGATTAATAGTTATAATACATGAGTAATATAATTTTAGATGGTAATAAATATAATGGAAAAAATTACAACACAGGAAAATGTAAGGCAGTAGGCATCTGCTACCCTGCTCTGAGGGTTTGCCTTCTGAACCACGAGCACGATAGGGTGTGCAGGTGGATGCCCAGCGCCTGGCCTGTGACTTCCAGGTTTGGTCACTCAGGGCCTCTATGTCTCTCTACTTCCGAGATTTCTCTGGGCTGTTGGGCTGTAGCCACCCCTGTGGCTCAGAGAGGTTTGTCCTGCAGCTGCCTCAAGGCTCTGACTCTTCTGAACAGTTGAGACCTTGTCACTCCCTCGGCAAAGTCATCATGGTCTGTCATCTCCCCGTGATGTCACTGGATGACAGCCTTTCCATGACCTGGATCCTGAAGGGCAGGCTAGGCACTCAGCTGACCCAGTGTCACAGTTCCCACACCTGACTCTGCGGATGACCAGGGCCCAGTCATCCTGGGTGGCAGTGCTCAGATGTTGGGTGGGTCTAGCCACGCCAGCCTGTCCACTAGGCCTCCTTGCCTTTTCATAATGCAGAGCTTAGTAGAGTGCCCGGCAGCGCCACTCACGTGCTGTGTGACCTTGGGCAAGTCACTTAGCCTCTCTGGGCTTCAATTTCCTCATTGTAAAAGAATCCCTATTTCCCGGGGTTACTGTGAAGACTAAATGAGTTCGTAAGTGTGAAGTGCTTAAAACCTGCACCCTGTAAACACAAACAAGAGTCACTGTTGTGGATGTCATGGATGTCTTTACATTCTTTCTTCCATGATACTTCTGTAGGAAAAACCCCAGGTTGGAAGGGATCCATTCTCAACTCTCTTGTACCATCATTGTCTCCCATTTATCAACCTCGGCTTCACTTGGTTGCAACTCCCTGTCCCTTGGCCTTGCCGTGCCACCCCCACTGAGTCCATTAGGACATGCTGAGCCCTCTCTCCACCCTTAGGTGGATACAAATCCCTTATTTTCGTGAAATCCCCTTCCCAGACCCCTACTTGTCCTTCAAATCCCTTACCTCCATCAAAGTGGCTTTTTATCGTCATCGTCCTCAAATCCCTCCACTTCCCCTGCTCCCTAGTCCAGTGTT
>RJWJ010032569.1:0-18357 GCA_004363605.1 Indri indri
AAACACACAAATTCTATAGATCCTGGCAGATGGGAAAATCAAGTGCTTTATCTGATCACCTCGTTAAAAGTATTCTTTTTAAGGTTTCCATTTGGAAAAGTTAAAGGTCGAATAAGATCATTTCATAATTATTCTTATATACTAAAATGGCAAAAATAAAAATAATTTATTTCATTAGCCCAATATTAGATTATAGAAATATGCATTATTTTTCTGAGAGCTATTTAGCTTAAAATATATATCTCTATAGAGACACTGATAGCATCCAATTTCAGGTACTGATATAAATATAGAATTGACTTTATTTCACGTAAGACTAGTTTTGAGGTTTAAATTATTATATGCTCTGTTTAACTTTGCAAGTAGCAAAAATGATAAAGTAAAGCACTCCTCAAATCAGAACCAGATAAGGGAAAATCTTGAAAGCACATGTTTTATTTCTTCATCCCATTGACATCAGCACTATACAGATAAATTATATGAGTTGGATCTCCATATGGTTAATAGTTTTGAGAAAATCACCTACATTTGAATTAAGAATTTCTGAGCCTAGAATTTCTCTTTATTCTGTATACCATTTATAACAAATTAAAAACATCTAATTTTTAGAAGGAGAAGACAAGGATAGGCACATCACATTTTTTTTATCTTTCAATCAAAAAAAGATACATTAGACAAAAAGACTTCTTAGTTCACTTTAAAAGATTTATTAAATTTTTCTCTAGAAGAATTTACTAATTATGACAAATGAATTAAAATATCAGAGAAATTATAGAACTTGAGAGTTCTTGCCACTTAGAATAGAAAAAAAAACCCATATATAGTCATGCATTTCTGAACAATGGGGATATATTCTGAGAAATGCATCCTTACGCAATTTTTTCTCTGTGCTAACATCATGGAGAGCACTTACACAAACCCCAGTGGTAGAGCCTAATGCTCACCTAGGCTACATAGTTTGGCCTATTGGTCCTAGGCTAAAAACCTGTAGAGCATGTTTCTGTATTGAATATTTTAAACAACCATAACACAATGGTAAATTTTTGTGTATCTAAACGTATAGTTGTCACTTAAATATGTTATCTTGTATATTTATAAATGTGTAAAGGTTAATAAAAACCTAAACTAAATTTGTGGATTCATTTTTTTAACCAATTTTGCCATACGTTCATGGTGAAAAAGTAAAACTTGAACAAGGATTCTTATTTCTTGAATATCAGTGCCTATAAGGAAATCAGGATTATATATTTGTCTCCAAGGAGTTAATGATAATTTTATTATTAGTTTGAATTAAATTAATAATGTACTATCTCTTATCAACCAATGAATTTTCTTGGCCTAAAACTCTTTTAAAATTTAAATTCCTTTTATTAAGACAAACTCATTACTATGTTCCAGATCAATATAAACAAGTAGCATTTGCTTTTATATTCATTTATGTATTTAACTTTTAAAAGATACCATTTGTGGGGAGGTATATGCATTGAGGAGAGAAAAAAATAAATCAATATACTATTATTTGATATTGTTGCATTTGTTACTTGAAATAATTGCACAGGAAAAGACCTATCTATAAACTTGTAAACAAGTTAAAATCCTTGAATGATATGTTAAAAAATATACAGATATACATGTTTACATATGATAAATATTTAACGCGTATGCTACATTAACTCTTATGTATCTATGTATTTTACAACATGTATTTAAAGGATTTTACCAAATATATGTGTATACATACATATATACATTATATATACACATGTAGGTATATATATATATATGCGTGTATATATGTACATATGTGTAAAATTATATTTGTTAGAAAGTATTTGAATCTATTGAAAACACATTTCCCATATGTGACTGTCGGTGAAATTATAGGTTAATGGCTGTAAAAAATAACGTAAATTGGCCTCTATCAGAGAACACTTATTTAAGCTAAAATTCAATAAACTTTAAAAATCAAATTGATTACATGCTAACTCAGATTCCTCATCATTTAGATCTGCACTGCCAGGGTCTTTCTAACATGTTCAAATAAATGCAACTCCTTAAGAATAAAAGATTCTCTTTAAACTTCCCACGTGTCCTATGTGCATACATTTACAAGAAGGAAAGGTACATGATTCCATCAGCTCGGCAGCAGCTCATTTTCACTATCTGTAAAGAAATTAGATTATATTTTTACTTAATCATAGAGATGAGCATAGTTAAAGCATTCTACTTGTACAAAACACAGTATTAACAGTTTTTATGTACATTTTAACAGAGAAAAAGAAATAATCCATAAGCAAATACATATTCAAAATGGAGTTGTTATGAAATGAAAAATATTAACAGTATCTTTTAAAAATGTCCATCATATTGAAACGTTATTTGGGAACTGAAAGTTTTAGCATAGCCATCACATTTTAAAAATGTACACTAAATAAAAACGTTACTTTTAGATTTTCATGCTACTTTTTGTCTTGTGATGACCTCTCCTGGTTGAGTTGTTCATTATCTTAGATTCATATAGTTTTCATTTTTTTCTCCTTTGAATGTTTTTGGTACTAAGAATGATAACTATCATACTCTTCTTCAGAGTTATATATGATGTAAATACAATTTTCATTAAGTATAAAAATACAATAGAAATTTAAAGTACTGAATGCATGAAGCTCATTCTAATCAGTAAAGGCCAATATTATTTGTATTATTTAATTCATTTTCAGGATATAGGACAACTTTGCACCTTGTTCACACAGTTCAAATTCAAATGAAACAAAAAGCCATCTTAGTTAAGCCATTATACATTCTTAAACAATGGAGAATAAGAGCTAAATAAATCAATACTACTAATAAAATATAACTATTAACTATTTTTTAAAATAATGGTTTCTATGTTCTTCTGTATCACTAAATTCTAAATAAGTAGTAAAAACTCAGAAAATATTTATGAAATAACAACTTTTCCATTCTTAAAATACATTAACCCAATGACCGCCTGCATGCCATTCTTGACACATGGTGAATGTTTTGGATTGACCTGTTACAATTAAAGTATACGAAAGATGAAACACAGAACCCAAGAAAAACCCTGGATAATAGGATCTTCAGTCAGTGAATACAATAAATTTAACTTATAATGAGTTTAGTTTCCAGGAAAAGTGGCAAGTTTTATATAACTAGACCTTGAAATGGAAACTGAAATTTCATAAGAATAGTTATGCAAGGATATAGTTACATATTTGGGCAAATATCAATATTAGACATTATATTTTCACAATTTCTGTTTAAATTTACGAAATTGATATAAAATATTGACAATGCATAACTTTTTTGAGGTTTAATCTGTTATAAAAGAACTATAATTTTTTTCAAGTTCATTACAAACTTTGATTGCCATTTAGGTATATCCTTATCTTTAAACATTTACAAAAAAGGAAAAACTAATACTATACTTGGGAAAATATGTCAAAACAATAATACTAGTTCATCATATGATATCATTATGTAGTAGATGCTTCGCCACAACTTAAGTCCTTTTTCAATGGTATTCTTGATATTTGCACATCCTATTAACATATAGCCAAAGATGCATTAATATATCCCAAAACCTTATAACCAAAGAAAGAACTACTTCATAAATGTGAATTTTGGAAAATACTAAACTTTTTTTTTCCTAAATGGAAAGCATTCCTTTTTAAACTCTGAGATCTCCATGATAATTTCTTACTAACTTACTTTCTCATTCTCAGAAACAAGAATGTGCTTATGAATCTTATCCTAAGATTCCCATAGGCAATCTTCCTAGCGCTTTAACTCTTTCTGCACCAAAGGAGCAATCCTGAATTTCCTCTCTACATGCACAGTGTATACCTCTAAAGCAATGCAGAAAATGGGCCGGAATCTTCCATTTCTTTCTAAACCTCATATAATCATGAGCATCTTTTTTTTAAAAGCCAGTTAAAACACACAGATATGCATATTGAACAGCATCATTTTCCTGAAAAGTCTGTTAAGTCTGTTCACTATAACATTAATGATGCTTTTCACTGACTGTCCCAAGTCCTGAACTGCATGAGTCATATCCATTACATCAAACTATCAAAGAATTAAAGCAATTTCAGTTACAATATTGCATTCACTCTCTTTTACTAAGCAAGTACTAAACAGGCATTAACTTTTTAAGGGGGCTGGGAAGGTTAAAAGAGAATCTATAGGTGCCCAAACTGTTCAAAACATGCTCCTCTTTTATCCTCGACCCCGTGCTCATTACATTAAAACCATAAATAAAACATAAGAAACTTATTTTCTCCCAAGGTCTTCACTTTTCTTTCCCTGACCTACCTAAGAAAAATGCAATGAATTCTCTCTGCACAAAAACTCCCAAGAAGCTGCCACCTACACTAATCACTCTAACCAAGCTGTTGCCAGCCAATCTGCAAGACCAGGAACAACTTTCCAGAAACATCACCACCGTCAAAACCCTCTCTCCCAAACCAGGAGCGCTGGGTTCCGAGTTTCTCTGCTGCAGTGGCTGCAAGTGTGCGACCACGGAGACACACGCAAATCAGGGGGCGAGAACTGCGAGTGCACCTCGGAGTTGATACCCCGGATTCGAACATCAATGCGGCACTGAAGCTGCTCCAGTGCAGCGCAGGCTGGGGGGAGGACTACTTACGGGACGTGGAGGGAGCCGTCCAGGCTCTGCAGAGGAAGCTGCTGACTACCCAGAGCGAAAGCGCTGCCCCGCAGCCGGCGCGCGGAGCCACCACCATCCTTCGCGTCCCGGCCCGCGGTACTCCAAAGGCTCGCTGCGGAGGTGCAGTCTGTCTCTCCGTGGGGTTCTCGAAGGGAAATGGGCTGTCCTCAAATACGAGAGAAAGCCAAGCCCCTCCCGCTTCCTCTTCTCCCCTCACCCCGCTCCAGGCTCCAGTTTTCCTGGGCTTGGAGCAGCAGGGCAGTCTCAGCCTTCGCTTTCCCTCCGCGCGGGTCTCGCCTCCTGCTCTGCGAGCCAGCGTAATGCCAGGGGTGGAGGGGGTGGGCAGAAATTCAAACCAGGAAGAGAAAGGAGGGGGGAGAGGGGAGGGGACGGACACCTACCCCGCCCTCTCCTTCTCGGGGAAAAAAAAAAAAAAAATCACGAAAGGACAGGGAGGGGGACCCAGAGGAGCCGAGGCTGCAGAAGCGAGCGGGAGAGCGCCGGGGACGGCGGTGCTGCTGTCGCCACTGCGGGCGAGCGCTCCCTTCGCCACTGGGCAGCGTGACTCGCAGGGGTTTCCAATCGCCTGGCAGCTCACAAGCAGAGATCGTGTGCGCGGGGAGCGCGCAGCGCAGCCGGCGGCGCACGCTCGGCCTCAGCGCCGCATCTCCCGGCGGCGGAGCGCTCGCAGCAGCCGCCGCCGAAGGGCAGGAGACGCCGCCGCCGCCGCCGCCAGCGGCGCCCGCAGACCGGCGAGACGAGCTAGGCGGAGGGGAACCCTCCCCGCGCTTCCCCTCTCCGTCCCCTCCTCGGCTCCTCCTCCTTCTTACCGTACCCCTCTGGCTGTCAGAACCCTTCTGCCCTGCCCTCGCCTCGTTTGGAAGCAAAAGGGAGAAGGAGCCGACGGGCCCGGGTCCCTCGGCTGGGGCGGGGGCTGGGGAAAGAGGCGCGCGCCTCTCCCGGGGCGGAAGGTGGTGCTGTCCGCGGTGCTGAAGTTGGGGATTCGCCGTGTAATCTCAGAACCCTGCCCCGACCCTGGCTGCCCCCCACCCAGCTGCAGGGAGGAGAAGCCCCTCTCTAGGATGCTTTCTCTTTCCCCTCTCTCCTCCCCTTCAAATAGAGATGGTACAGGCTCCCGGAGCTCCGGTCCCCCGGGAACCACAGTCAGGCGTCCGACAGGCAGGTCTTCCGAGTGGTCCTAACACCAAGTGACGGAGCTAAACATCCCGACCGACTGGGGCAGCAAGGGAGGACTGCAGACGCTGCTAATGCAGATGTTTTCAATATGTAATTAACTCATACTCATAAATATGCTCACGTACACCATACACACGCTGCTGCCAGGAAAACAACACGCAAACAGATACAAACACAAAACTGAAATAAATAAGCAGGCATATGGATAACTACTTCAAGGTACCTGAGGCATTGCAAGTACTAAGAATGAAGAAGGTCTAGGGAGACCTAGATTTTCTTCTCACATTTAGATATTTTCAATAATAAATCTCAAGCTCTTCTCCCCAGCTCACATCTCTTCACACTCTACCCTCCATATGGTTTCCTTCCATCCAGTCTACTTAAAATATCTGGGTTCCTATATCTTTGCAAAACCAATCCTTTCACTGGCTTTGTGGACAGTTAAGAATTATTGGTCATCTAAATATCTAATGATGTTTAGGGAGGACTAAGTAGGAGTAACCATGTCTTTCAATGTTATGCAATGAATAAGCATTTGCCTTTCAAGATAAATAAATTTTTTATGGAGACTTGCCTACTCCTGGAATAGATTCTGAATTTTTAGCGTTATACTTAGGTCTTAGAAAGGTCTACTGTAAACAGCACTGTGTGTTCACTGCATAATTAGTATGGTGTTAACGGGCCTGATTCAGCATTCTTTATTTGAGATTTGTTTCTTATTGATTTAAAAGGATGCTTTGTCCTAGTAAGAACTGCAGATTGGGTACAATCTGGAAAATGAAGAAACACACAGATGACTAACAGGGGAAAGACTACATCTTCATGCTATACAATTGTCCTATAAAGTAATACAGCAAATACATTCTTAGTATAGAATGCTCCTTCTCTATTTGAATTATCACAGACTATCTAAAGTCAATGAACACTCGCCAAAACACTCTGGTAAAGAATTGCCATCATCCATTTGTAAGAGCTCAAAAAAGCATACCTTTTCAGAAGAGCCTATTGTTTCACTATGTCTCTCTATTTTAACCATTGCACAAAACTCCACTAACGCGGTGTTGAAGCATTTTTAACAGAATAAAAAAAGGCAACAATTGAAAGTATTGCCATTTCAGTACTTCAATGGATGCTATTCAATGGGCATTTCAAGCAGACTTAAAACCGTTCTTTCTTTCTTTGGGTACTGAGCTAAAAGAGATGCAACAGATACCTATTTAATTGTTTTGTAAAACAAAATGACATACCTGAGGGTGCATTTTCTCCAAATATCATTCTGATCAGTTTAAGTCATTTCTCTCAATGAGTAAAAGCAAACAAAACACAATTTAAAAAACTCATTTTAATGACACATATGTAACCACCCTGCATCACCTCTGTGCTATATAGTATGGTTTTCTTTCATGTCAGTGTGAGCTAAGTACCTGCCTTCATCTATTTTTGATGCAATTTATCAGGTTTGAAAGTTATGTCATATTATTTGTAACAAAACTACGTTTGCTTCCAATTTGTGTTAATTAGATATGGACATCTGGAATCACAATATACTTAAAGAAATAGGACTTTAATAGTGGAAGGATCAGAGATTCCTTAGAGGCTAATGCTACATTCTTCCTATACAACTCACCATTTTCACTATTAGAAATTAAAGGTAGGAAGCTTCTTTTTCCTTCATTTATAACTATGGCTGTTAGTGAAAAGGTAGGAATCAATAAGCCTTTTTAACCTGGTCAAATTACAAGTTCCAGTAAAACTGATACACCAGTCAAAGGACTTAAAATTGTCCCATCAAATGTCTATTAGATATGATAAACATGGAATATCTTGTTTCAGGGGGTGAATTCATTATTGATATCTATGTTACATTGTTGTTCACAAGTAATTGGAGATAGCTTATAATGATTTGAAGTATGTATCTTTAGTTGGATATAAGGTCAATCAAGGCTTGAGAGTAGTAAAACTAAGAGGACCAATGGTGCACAAAGAGAAAAGAAAACCATGATGGGAAAAGGTGGGTAAGTTGTATTATTTTGGAAGCAGAGCAATAGAAGATAAGAAAGGGTAGACATTCCCTGTTTCCCACTGCTCACATCCTCTTTTCTTCTTCAACACACATCTTTGGAATATTACTTATGTTAACATAACCCATAATTGGTAATAAGTGGTTGCTACACTAGCAATATATTCATCATTCATTTATATCCCCAATATTTTTTGAGTATCTACTATTATTGGGCTTACCATTGTGCTAGATACTGAGAACATGCCTATGACCAAGACAGGTATCACTTTTGCCCCCAGAGTTGGTGGCCAATGGTTGAATAAACATCAGAATAAGTCTGTATCATTTTTTATACAAACATCTATTCAAGTAAATATTAACTGGATATTTTTCCTGTATCTTCACATCTTCTTACAATTAACGTCATCAAAATAGAAAATATATTGTTACCATAATCATCATTATCATTCCAAAGATCTGTACATAATCTGTCACATGGTAAATCATCTCAAAATTCCTCCAAAATTTTGAAACTTAAATAACAAGAAGAGTCAAAATAGTTTGGTCTTAATTCTTTGAAGTGAATAACTCTATTGACCCAAGGACTGAAAAAATTCAGGACTTCTCAATAGGTAGAGAAACATTGGTATATTTCTATCTAGGTGAGGTCCTTGTAGTAGAATTTCTTTCTGGAAATAGACATGTCTAATTATGCCCAGAAATTAGTGAATTCCCTCAGAAAAAATGCATCCAATTGAAATAGAAATATTTGCCACTGTGATTGCACACTCTAAGAAGAATTTAGCACCCATGTAAGGCCACGTCCGTGTCTGAATGTATACAATGCATTATCCGGTGAGAAAGAACAGAATGAGGTTGAGTCCTATAGTAAAGTCTCTGGCATACAGAAAATCCACCTAGAGTCTGGATCTTCGGCAATACTAATTGCCCTTGGATACAGTGAGATAGTTCATATAATAATCAAATATTAATTGTTAAAAAGCCTGATTGAGAAAGATGCATAAACTTAAAGTGACTTCTCAATTTTAAAGGTTTCAGAGAAGTACATGAAGATATTTGTCTAGAAACAGTTCATGTTTAGGCAGCTAAGTATTATTAACGAGAAAGGTAAAACCAGAAAATAGTGGTCTTAATGCATATATAAAACATTTTTAATTAATAATTGTGTTTAAGAAATTGGGAGGAACATGGCTAAGCCAATTTGTAATATTTATAATGTAAAACCTGACCTTAATCTTTATTGCATTCTTCACTTTTTGAACACTCAGCTTTCTTTTGCTTATAGTCTAACACGCATATAGGTGAATTACATAACTCAGAATAATTATTCTTTCAGAATTGCAATAAAAAAGTACCTTTTTCTTTGGAATTTTAGAGTTTTAGGTCTCATGAATCTAATCTAGAAATTGTGTAGTGATTACTTTCAAAAATCTCCCAATATTTGATGACTATATATCACAAATTAAGAAGAATATAATTTGAAATAATGTGTCTCCAAAAAATGCCATAACTGCAAATGGGAAAATATACTATTTATCTTTTGGAAAAGAAATTGTTTAATACAGTATATAAAGAAAAATACATATGTTTTGAATGTTAAAGGTTGTGGTAATTTTCTATCAGTATTTTTAATTTAAAGAAAGAAAGAGAATACTCTTAGAATTAACTTTTACTTTTAGTGGTTTATCATTTCTCTTTAAAGCGTTACTATTTCAAATCAAATTAGAATTGTTGAGAAGAAAGGGAAGGGTTAAGAAAAGAAGTGAATGAACAGAAGGGAAAGAGCAAAGAAATTGTTAAGCACACACCTGTAACTACCTAGCTGTAAACTCTTATGAAAATACCTCAATTACATAAAAGAACAATGGATTAATTATAATTATTTAACAATAGGTGTCACTTTTAGAGTTTGGAAAATTCAAGCAACTTTTTCAGCAAGTTTAATGCTTGTAAAATTTCAAGTTGATCTTAATAGAATTTTATTTATAGCTTGAAATAGGTTATGAAAAAGAACCCCAAGAAATAAAAGTTACTGAAAGTTATACTCAAGGAACAATAAAGTGTTTTTTTTAAATAAATATTAAGTGGACTACTTTTGAGTGTAATCACATAGAATTTAGAAAGAACCAGATGATTGTGCAGAAAGCAATTTAGGGTCTGGATTGAGTCTGGTCTCTGGACTTTGCGTATTGACTCAACACAACTCTCCATGTGACCTTACCCAAACACTGTATGCCTTAATTTCCTCATTAATAAGATCGGAATAGTATTGACACCTATGAAATTGAATTTTTTTGAGAATTAAAAATAACTTATATGCTATACCTGACACAGTAAAAGTACTTTATAACAGATTATTACTATTGTCATTCTCCATATAAATGAATTTACTGAAATTCTAAAGTTCTAGAATCCCAAGTTTATCCCTCAACATATTCACATTGCAAAATCATGTAGGTTTTTTTAGATTAAAAAAACAGCCTTTTATTGAAAATAAATTATTTGAAATTGAACAAAAAGAGCAATTTGTGAATTGATGCTAAAGCAGTGGGAAAAATAAAATGCATATCTAAATAAAATTTCAGAAATTTGTTTGGAATTCAAGAGGACAGTGAGAAAGTGATGTCTATAAAAGTATAAGGCAAGGTTCAGTGCATGTTAACGGAAAGACATATTTGCCAACATCAGATCCTTTCTTAAGATTTTTAAAATTATATTTATTTCAATTAAAAAAGAAAGAATTGTTTTCAATTATTCTAAGCATTAACATAATACTAATCCATTGAGCCTAAAGCATAGATACAGAGACACAGATTGTCCTTAGCCACACGACTAAAGCAACATTTTGAGGAAATGAAGGCGAAGGAAAAAAAGAGAACTTTCAGAGTTATAGGCCGGTCACAGAGAGGTAGTCAGGCTGTCAGAATTCTAATTCCAGACATGGGTGCTGCTGAAATATTCAAGATTGTGAGCGGATTCTCTCATGAAAAATCCAGGATAAATTGGATGGTAGTAGGTCTAATCAGTGTGGCTACTCAAAGTAGAATGCCTACAGCAAGCTTCAGGGACTAGGAATTGTTACAGAATAATTAGTCAAAAGTTTGCAGTTTGCCATCAAAGGTATGTTGATGAAAAACGCTATGAACTATAATAGATAGAAAGGCTGTTAAGGACATTTATGAAGGACAGTCTCATGTGAAAAGGCTCAAAGAACTTTAGATTTTGTAACACAGGTCTCTTGATTTGATAGAATTTAGCAATTTGTCTATATTATAGAAACTAAAGCATGTTTCTTGGATGGCCCTATTTTCTTTATTGTTAATGCTCTAGACAAATAGCAGACTGGAGAGTACACAGTTATTATATGATGGGGACCATGTGAAATCCAAAAAGCAGCTTTTCAGCAGCAACAACATCAATAACAACAAATGGAAGTTAAGAAAACTCACTGTCTAGCATATAAATTATAAACACATAACCCAATTTAGGAGATGGCTTCTAAGTCTGTTTGGGCTGCTACATCAAAATTACCATAAAATGGGTGGCCTACAAACAGCAAATATTTATTCCAGTTTTGGAGGCAAGAAGTCCAAGATTAAGGTGCTGGCAGATTTGGTGTCTAATGAGGACCCCTTCTCATAAACAGTATTTTCTAGCTGTGTACTCACTGGGTGGAAGAGCAATGAGCTTCCTTGGGCCTCATTCATAAAGACACTAATCCCAATCATGAGAATTCTGCCCTCATGATATAATCACCTCACAAATGCTCCACCTCCTAATACCATTACCTTTAGGGTTAGGATTTCAACATAAAATTTGGGGAGTACTCAAACATTCAGACCATAGCCGTTTCCATTTTATTATAAATACCTCTTTGCATGCCTTATGATACGATGCCTGCTTATCGAATGCCCAAACTTCTAAGATCCTCAAAGTTTTCCTTGAGTATTTCCTGGACTTTCATCTTCTATTTTGCCCTTTCTAGTTTTTGAGAATGCTAAGTCTACTGGCAAAGTTGAATGCCATCAGTAGCATCCAAATCCTTATCCAGGGACTAGATTGAACTCAGTAGTTGGGTTAGACCAGGAAATATAATATAGCAAACAGGGCATATTATTCTGGAGAATCAGGGCATTTTAAGAACAAAATAAGCAAACAAAAGATCAAAGAAACATTTATTGGTCACATGGTAGGACTTGACATTGCTGAATTAAAATTAAAGATCGCTAAAAATATTTTTTTATTCCATCTGGGAAGATAAATTGTTTTCAATCTCCCTACACATTTATTTACTACATCCTCAATTTGCAGTGGTGGATGTACATAGTGTAGCAGACTTGCAGGTGATAATTACTGCCTAAATGTTTTAAACCAGTTTGCATAGTTTCTGCCAAAACATTTCAAACTTGCTTCCATAATTCATAGTGTTCCTAATTTCATGTCAGGATGCACCGTCTCATCCTGCAATAGGAAAAAGGCAGGATTCTTTCACTTATGCAGAGTTGAAGACAATTATGGAACTACTGGTCCTCTTTTACATCAACTACATAAAACTAATAATAAATTCTACTTCAGTTTGAACTATGTGATGGTTGTAAAATGAAATTAGAGATGGCTTTAACCATATTCTTCAGTATAAACATGTTAATTTTTTTTCCAAAAATGTTTTTCACTTGAACATATAAATATTAAAGTTCCCTTGTTACAGCAATTGTACTAACATCCAAATATCTGTGTTATTACAATTGAATGATAAGCAAGGTAGTTTATGTGATAATGTAATAATTACTGATATGTTAGCATACTGAGCTTTCTGCTTGGTTACCATTTATCCAGGAATGGAGAGGTAGAAGGAAGATGATTTTTTCATTTATATTTTGTCTAAAAATATTTCTAATGCACACTAACTCGCATATCTCCTTTAATATGTTGAGTAGACTGAGCATAATTTAATCTTTCTTTCATAATTCATTAATTTAATAATGTAATCCTTCATTTCTACTTCACACACTATAATTGAGAGTATTAGGTTAAAAGTTTTCTGATTCCAGTGTTAGTGTGGTTTTATTTTGAATTTGCTTTTTTCTGATCTTCTGTTCATCCCCTTAAATCCCTCAGGGCCCATGCGCAAGTTGAGACTGAGGTTGCTTACCACTTGGGGGTAACTCTACACTCCCCTAGAAGACCTAACAAGAACAAAGTTATGGCAGAGACAAGAGAGGTGAATGAGGCAAAGTCTATTTAAGATCTATCTTTGGGATAGGCTGATCTTCTGATTTCATTCATCATTTTGTGTGTGTGCAGGCATGCGTGTGTGTTTGTGTTTTGTCAGAGTTGTACAATTCCAGTGGCCAAGAATTCGTCAAAATACCAGATAGTAATTAACAATAATTTGACTATATAATTGGTTTTGCTTATGTTCCTTTGGAACTAGCACACACGGTTGTAGCTACTTGCAGACGCCTAAGACTCTATATTCTCAAAAAGTAACTTTGAGTCATATATGTTAATTTTAAGACTTTGAATTTACCTCATTTTCATAAATGCTAAATAAAGAAGACAATGCTGGTTTATTGTGGAGTTTTAGTTACTGACATTTAGGTGATAACTTTTGTTACTGTAAGGGTTACAGTAACTTCTGAATTCTGACTTCTTGGCTTTTTTTGGGGGGGGCGGGAGGAAGCTTATAGATTCTTTTGTCCCTTATTCTGACATCCCCAGTGGAGAATAAAATAATTTAACAGATTTCCATATTGGGAGTCACAGAAATAAATTAGTTATAACTTATTTCATTTCCTGAGAATGAATGCGTAAGTGTAGAGGGACAGCATGTTTAACCAACTAGATGAAATGCACATGTATCTACTTCCTACAAGGCTATGCATATTATGCTCATTATTATAGGTATAATCTACAAATATGCTTCACCTTTAATAAATAAGTAATTTTATATGCTCACACTTTTATGTGTAGCACACTTTTCATTATTATGTAATTTGAATGTAAAAACCACTATCATCTACTCTCAACAAATTTGAAATGGGACATGATCACTTTTACAATTTATTATGTCTAGAGTTAACGGGAAGAGCTTTATTCACATTACTTTTTAAATTCATGTACTGTGGAAGTGTTATTCACATTCACATTGGGGTGAGTAACCAGAAAGACAGGCTCAAGGGAGACTTTCTGTTCTCTATTCTGCTAGAGTCTATTACTTAAGTTTCACCAGATACAGACAGAAATGGATTGGGATGAGAATGGTTTAAACTTACATTTAATAGACACAATAAAGTGTTCTTAATTGATTAAAATATAGCTCTTGGTCCTAGTCATTCTTTATTAGTTAACATATGCAATCAAACTGTCTTAATAAGAATTCTCTCAATTTTAATTGACCAAGGAACTCCAAGGACTTTTTGGTGGGTTTTTTTGTCCTTCTTAACACTGGTCTTTTGGTAGGAAAAACAGAGAAACTTTACCCTAAGATAATCAACTTCACCCAAAAATGATCAAATTGCCTAAGATAGCCAATTCTGATTATTGTTCAGTGACTCCTTAAAGAGGAGGCTGAGCACATAGAAAATTAAACTAAAATAGTAATAAGACCTTTGGCGACCTCACAAAAGTGATGCAAAGACCTGAAGCTGTTGTATGAAATCAGTCTGTGCCTTAACACTCTCTCTCACAACCCTGCCTCCTGACTCATGGCCACCTCATCGAATAAACAGCACAATCTGTTCCATCCTTTCTCCTTCGTACAGCTTGACATCCTTTATGGGAATTTGCTTGTCATTTACCGCTTATCTAAAGATATAATGAGGACAAGTGAAGAAGTGGGGTTAAGAAAAGAAAAAGAGCACATAATGAGGTTTGTCCTGGGCTCTCCTTCCATGGAAAAGGCATCGGCACGATTCCCATTTGACCTAAACTATTTCCAATTGAAATAGGTTCACAAAAATCCATCCTTTTATAGTTCACAAAACCCCTATGTAAATGCTCCCAAAGTGCCCATTTCTAAATAATATGGGATTTCATACAATTAAATTCAAATTTTAAAACTGAATCAAATCTCCCTGCCTTCTGTGGTAGAAATAAGGAATGCAGTTCTATTCCCCTAATGCTCTGGTGAGGACCTTTTGTAATAAACACAGTGTTTCATTAGATGACAGGACTATTCTTTATGGAGCCAAGCAGTGTAGCCTGCACCACACTGGTTTGGGATGCTCTACTTGAAGCAATCTCGATCATTCTTTTCTCAAATTCTAATTTCTCAACTGAATCCTCATCCTTTCAGCATTCCATTTTAAGATAACTCAAAACTTGACAAAATTGCTTTATAATAATTAAGAAGTTAATTATCTACTCCAGGCTACTCTAGACAGAATTATATAGAAAGAAATTAAGTAAGTTTTCCTTCTTATGTGACTTCAAAGACCACATAGTGTATGGCCTTATTTTCAGGAGAAAAAGAGAAAGGACACAAAGACATGGATATTTCAGTCCCTATAATCAAGGTAAAAGGGAATTTACCCAGATAATTACAGCCATCAAATACCGTTGCTTACCTATCTCTGTTTAAGACTATCATCTGAGTAGTACCTTTGGCCTTCCTCCATTGTGTAGGAATTGCTTATAGAAGGAAGAAATGTAAAGAAGGTGACAATATTACATTTCTCATTTTAGAATAAACAAGCATAATAAAGAAACAAAATCTAAAACAAGGAGACAAAATATCACCAGAGCATGAAACAGTTTGGAAAAGTCTAAGCCTTGAAACATTTATTCCTGAATTCAGACCCTTAGCTCATATTCCACTGTGTCTGAAACATTAAGTACATTAAACCAATAGACTAAAACTAGGTGAAGCAAAAAGTACTTTACAACTTGGTTACTTTAGATTCCCAAGAATGACAATGTCAATTTTATACATAATCCGAAGTATATCAAATCAAAATATTATAACACTTTTGTACTATTTTCTTTTTTCACATAGTTCTGTGAATACAGAAAGTGATCAGTTAGTTTCAAAGAAACATTTATTAAAACATTACAGGGATGGTTTCAAAAACATTAATATTAAAATTAACCCTTAGATTATAGGCTTGACTAGCATGTATTATTAAAAAATCCTTAGAGAAGGAATCAAAGGAAGAAGATAAGAGAAATTAAAACTAAAAAGTTTTTCAAAACAAGTAATTTACTGCTCCTAGTCCCATAGCAAGCAGAGTATGAGATTAAGAACAAAGTGAAAAGGTTGTTTTTAGGGAAAAGAAAGGAATGACTTCTTCCTTTCCTCTAATGGGAAAGACTGGTAGAGAATACGGGTATTTTGAAACACCCAGAAAGAAAAAAATGCCCGACACATCCAAAATGCATCAGCGAACCACTGTCCAATCAAATTCTCTTTCCTCTATTTGACCAAACAATCTGTACCATAACTACCTTACACAACAGGAAACAAATTTGCATAAGCTACATTATTTACATTCATAATTAAAATATGTTTAATTAATGTCATAAAATAATGTTATAATTTATTGACTAGAAGAATGTCACTTTAAAAATTGGCACTTCTTTTTAACCACTAAATGTTAATATCTGGACACATGAAGACCTGACAACATGGAGGCTGCTTCCTAATTTCCCAAAAAGTACATTTTGCATAGCATCACAGATTCCATGAAATGCATTTAAATAACTCTCATTTCATTCTTAAAATATTATTTCCATTTTTATTGAACTGTTTGGGGAAAAGAAAATCAGATGAAATGAGTGATATAAATATCTTAGGCAAAGCTATATTCATTCCACCATTCATTTCATTCTATGAATATTTAGTGACTTCCTCCCATAGGCTAGGCATTGTTCTAGATGTTGTGTATAGAGCAATGGAGAAGACTGATAAGGTGACTGATCTCCTAGGGCTTACGTCATAATGGGGTGGGATGAAATATTATGCAGTAATAATTGATTTTTTAAAGATAAAATTATGTGATTGAGAGCCTGGTGGGCTACCATAGACTGAATAATTAATACAGACTTGCAGAAGTGATTTTCAGGCTGAAACTCAAAGAACAAGAAAGAATCAACCATATGAAAATCTGAAGGGAAAATGGCTTTGTTTTGTTTGTTTCTTTGCAAATGGAATAGTTTCTGCAAGGCTCCAAAGTGGGCATGGGAATGACTTTAGTATAATTGTGACTCTAATATAGCTCAATTTGGATACAGGCCAAGGATCAAGTAGGAATGTAGGAGATGTTGAGTCTTCAAGGGAAATAGGAGTCAAATAGGGTGCCAGAACTGGAAGGAAAGAAATCAATTAGAAAACTACTATACAGCCAAGGGAGAGATAATGGTATCTTGAACTGCTATAAGTCTAATGAAGATAGAGAGAAATGGATGTTTTGGGTCAAATTTTGAAGCTGGAGTCAATAGGATATGCTAATGTATTAGACATTAATAGAAACAGAAATCAAGTATGGCTGCTATTTCTTTGTATTTATGTATTGATTTTTTTTAAGTAGCTGGATGTGTAGTGGTAATATTTATCGAAATGAGGGAAAATGGGACAGAAGGAAATTTGGAGTGAAAATCATACTGTTTTGGTAATTAAAATTTGTGACACCTGTGAGAAATTCAAGTTTGGATGTACGGTACATAGACACCTATATGGTCTGGAGTTTAAGATAGAGATCAGGGATGGAAATACATTATTAAATACATAAAATTGCCCGAGAAGAATGTGAAGATTGAGAAGCAAAAGGATGTAAGAATAGGTTCTCAGAGCACTGAAATATTTAGAACTTCAGCTGGGCAGGAGGAGGCAGCAACCGTGATTGAGACAGAGTGGCTAGTGGCTAGGAAGAAAACTAGCAGATTTTTTAAATGTTACAAAATGAAGCAAATGAAAAGTTTTGGAAGTCAAGGTAGAATGAAGTAAATTTATGCCCGTGTAACATTTATCAGACCATGTTTTATCAACTTTCTTCCCTGTCCTCCTTCTAGAAGCACCCTCAACCATCGCTTTTAACTCATGCTAATGTTCACATGGTGTTATTAATACCTGGTGAACAGAGGAGCTGACCGCAGCCTCAAATGTGCATGACGAGTGCATAGATTGTTTTATAAAGGTAGCTTCTAGGAAAGGAAACCATTAAAAAAGTGAAGAGACAACCTACAGAATGGAGAATATGTTTATAAACTATGCATATGATAAGTGGTTAATATCCAAAATATACAAGGAACTCAACTCAATAGCAAGAATACAAATAACCCAGTTTAAAAATGAATAAAAGACCTGAACAGATGCTTTTCAAAAGAAGACATACGAGTGACCAACAGGTTCATGAAAAAATATGGAGCATCATTAATCATCAGGGGAGTGCAAATGAAAATCACAATGAGATATCACCTCATACCTGTTAGAATGACTATATCAAAAATT
>RJWJ010032570.1:0-18422 GCA_004363605.1 Indri indri
CACACACACACACACACACACACACACACACACACACACACAAGCCAAGTGCCATGTACTTAGAATCTGTTTTGTCAACCATCACAGCAACCCCATGAGATAAGCTATGTTGCTTTCACTTTACAGATGAGAAATCAGAAGCTCAGAGAGGTGCATGAATTGCCCAAAGTCACCCAACTATTAAGTGATGGAACTGGAATATGACCTTGATCTGTTGGACTCCAAGACCATTACCTCAACAGCTGCGATGATTTTAAACCTCATGGATGGTAACAGCGAGAAAGGCACGGGAGCCAGTGAACAAAGACATCGCGAATTGAGCCCTTTGGCATTTCATCACTCTGGGAGAGCTTTCACGCCACACAGTGCTCGGAAGCGCCATAGCCCTTGGAAATGATACAGCTAGCCCGCTCTGAGAAAGCCCAGCACACACAGCTAGCATTTCTCCAGTTACTGAGCACAAACAGTAAAGGGTGGAAGACAGTCATTGCCCGTCTTCACTTAAAAGTCTACGCTTGAATCTCTGGCACTGTGCTAACGTGCATCGCTGCAAATACCACCGACAACTGTTCTCTTGGCACACAGCACGCTCAATAGTAACACTCTGCTGATAAAGAAAAAAGTGGAGGACATATTCCAAGCCCCAGGAACTATATATGATGCAGATCTGTCCTTTCTGCATGCTGAGTTACTTGCACGAACAGCCAAGAGGCACAAGACCAGTGGGCAGTTAACGGAGGTGTGTTTTGAGCACCAAAAGTCTAACATGTTGTAGCATATTTTTAGAACATAAAGGAGTTCCTTTTTTGTAGGCTTGGGTTTTTTTTTTAAATAGTGAGTTACTTTGAAGGATGAGCTCTCTCAATCTCACCTCATCTTTGTTTTTACGTTGTCTCTTCTAAAAATGCAACATTCTTTCTGGGTTCTACTCATCCCTACTGCCTGATAGGCTCATAGTTCTAACAGCGTAAAAGGAACTTTTGATTTTTTTAAATCAACCTATAACTGATTGGAAAGTTTCACTAATATCCAGCCTTATGCCAGGCTGTGCAGAGAATAAAAAAAGAAATAAAGAACGCGTTCCTCATGCATACAGTGGAGCATCTCTAGGGGCAGAAAGGTCTAGTTTAATTTTGATCTCTCCACTTACCAGCTCTGTGACTGTGAGTTAATTCTTAATACAGAGCTTCAGTTTTTTGGAGACCATAACTAATGCTTAGCACTAGGGTAAGGATCACATGAGATAATACGCTAAATCACCTCCACTCCATGCCACAGGAAAAGCACAGTAAATGTCAGTTTTCTTTTCTGCACCCACCAAGGCAGTTGTAATGAGTTTACAAAGAGCAGTCAAACTCAGATCACACTGGCTTTGAATCCCGGTCCCTCCACTTAGTAGCTATGTGATCTCAGGCATTTCTCTCGGAGCCTCAATTTTCTAATCTGTCAAATGGGGAGAAAATGTGTACTTACCTCCTAAGATTGTTTTGGGAATTAGAGGAAGCCACATAAAGTGGAAAAGACAATATCCAATTCAATAAATAAAATAATTATCATTTTTATTGTTATTAAGTGGAGAGAAAAGACAGGAAATTAAAGAACAAATTAAGGACTCAATCATTGTAAACTGTCTGTTATAGACCAAAAGATGGAGGTGAGTGAGGGAGAGGGAGGCTGGAGTTTGGGGCATCCCAGAGAGGTAGGAGTTGAGATTCTGAGATGACTGATAGGGACCGGAGAACTTGGGTTTATTATTGTTGATGCTGTTGTTTCTGTTTTATTTTATTTGGCGAGTGCAGTGAGGAAAGAAAAGGGACAAACGAAGGCAAAGTAGAGGCACTTAACCTGAAACATATGGGGACATTTAATAAAAAGGCAGCTGGAGCCACAGAGGCCCTTGAGGAGGGTGAGAGGAAAACCCAGTAGGCTAAGCAGGGTGGCGCCACATTCCAGAGGCCCTGGGGATCTGCTGTCAGGCAGCTGAGCCGGCCTGGGTGGGCAGGCAGGAGAGAGCCACACGCAGGGAGCGTGCAGGGTCACAGTTGTGATTTAGGAAGTTTGGAAATGATATGCCACGTGGTCCAGTGCTATAGGATGTAAGCAGGGAGCCAGCCAAGTGCGCGACTCTCCCCAGCAAAGGGCAGTTCTCTACATTGACAGTATGCTCAGACAACAGGGGTTCAACCGCCAACTCCTCCACTTCTGTGTGGAGAGCTTGGGCAAGCTTCTTAACATCTATGAACCTCAGTTCCTCACGTAAGGAAATTGAAGGTGAGTGATACCTATTTTATAGGCTCAGGGGAGAAATGAGATCATGTCTGCAAAGTGTCTGGCATCCAGTAGGCGCACAACAAATGCTCTTAGGCCTTGGACTGCATTAGCTAACATCATTCCAGTGATCCTAGGACACTTGGTGCAACATGAGCTTTTTCTATCAGTGAAATAAAATGCCACTTGTTAAAAACAGAATTGGAATATTTTATGAGTAAAACTACCTAAAGAGGGTTAACAAACTGTTTCGAAATAAGGAAAATGAAAATCAAAGAACCTGTCCACTAAAATAGAACTATCAGTCTTCTAACAGTAGGCACTGATTCAGCCATAAAGCCCCGGTTACTCTACGTTTTAAAACAGCTTGGCAACAGGAATCAGCAGCAGGCAGAAAGCTAAAAAGGTATTGGAAATGTTCTACTTTTTAAGTTGGATAGTGGGTACACAGGTGTATTTTTAGTCTACTTTATAAAGGTATTTAATATGATTTACCTGCAATGAAATGCACCCATATTAAGGGCAGAGTCACTGAGTTCTAACAAACCCATACACCTGTGTTGTCACCATTACAGTTAAGACACAGAACATTTCCATCCTCTCCGTGTCCCTTCCCAGGCACTCACCTCTGCACCTCCAGTCCCAGCTTTCTATCCACTTTCTGTCACTATGTCTGTTTGACTGTCATTATTTAAATCATGTCTACATGATGCACAGACGCCTTTCTATGTACATAGTATTTCATAATTTTAGCTGGCAAAGTAATTGCTATACTTTGCCAGCGAAAATTCATGATAAATGCTGAAGACTTCACCGAGAGGGTTTCTTGGCATGAAAATTAAAAAGAGAAACCAGCCAAGCATTGTAATTCCTCAAAGGACAGCAGTATGGGCAGCTGACACAGATGACCAGGATAAACTGATTCGAATCTGGACATCATCTGATGCTACATGGACATGGGCAAGTCACTTCACTTGTCCCCATTTCAATTTACTCTTAAAAGACAGTGTCTACCGTCTTCCACATCCCATATAGGGGAGGTGACCATGTAACTTATCCAAACCAGGATGTGTTAAAAGGAGGTGTCATTATTAACTAGGCTAGGGGGAGAAGTATAAACCCAGACGGTCCCCGGCAAACTTGGATTAAGATCACACTGCTCATGACCATCCTCTAATAGCATCTCTTGTGATGTCCACAGAGACCTACTATGTTCTCTCAAAAAATTAAGAGTGTTGCAGAGACTTATGCAAAGTAACATATGCCCAAAAGCTGAAGTCTTTTATCCGAGGGTTTGTCCAATCCAATCTACCACATGGTATTAAGAGATTACACATAAACTGCCCAAAGAGAGAAGGGTCTGAGACACAGAGACACAAGAGAGCACACACGGAAACTATGAACCTACTTGAGAAAGACCCAGGCTGCCTGATTGTGACAGCAGTTAGCTGGGTGATATTGTCTTTGTCACTCACCCACCTACGAGGCAGACATTAAGGGCTCTATCAGGGCACATTACCTCAGAACCCCCACTGTGCGGATTTCACATTAAGACAAGTCTTCATTAACATACTGATTCCAAGGACTTAGCTGTGGAGTGGAAGGAGGGGCAAAAGCAAGTCTTCACAGCTGCCAACTGAATTGTATAAAATACATCGGATTTAGGCATATTTGTACTCACACGGTTATAGCATAGCACCATTTAAAGTACCGAATAGATACAAGAAGGCATTAATTGCAAATATCTGAACAAACCATAGCTAAGTTTATGATAAGCCTATAACACTGGAATGACTGCTACAACTAAAATTAACTTGGATTTATTTCTAAAGGCAAGGGAAAAACACATAATTGCCCTAAATTGCAAGCAGAGATTATCATCTGACCTCCTTGGGGGAACTGCACAAAGAGAGATCTATTTGGCTTCAATTGCACCAATTCCTTTAAATCACATTCAATGTGCATACATGCAAAAAATTCTGGGTTTGTATCCATAATCTTGTGCTACCCTATTTCATCTACAAGATTGTAAATGCAATTAATGTGCTAAAGGACCTTTGTTACAAAAGAAAACATATTTTTAGAAATCAAATCAATGATCCTTATTACTTAATAAAACAGCTTTTTGGAATATATGCACTTGTATCCCAAAAGTAATCATCTAGAAAATAAACTTGGTCTCTCTCCCAATGGCTGTTTGTTCATTTCTCATTGGAGGGAATTAAATCTAGTAAAATGTCAATGGACTGTTTAATTAGTTTATATACTATAAAGTTTAATAAGAAAAGTTTATACCAAAACTAAAAACCCAAATGTCTACCTACATTTTTTAGTAACAGACACCTTGAAGAATTTTTAAAACAATTGTTTGCTTTAAAACACAATTCTTAGAAATGGAGCTGATACCTGGCCATTATAAGCAGATGAGGATTAGAGCTAGGACTCCCTGCCTGTCCTCTGCGCTCATTTTCAGATTTGTGGGGGAAATCACATTAGTTGGGAGTCTGGGTCCTACTCAGGGACAGACTCTGAAATCTCTAAGCCACGCCAAGGACCATCTATCAAAATGCCCTGGGCTTGATTCTCATCTGCAAAATCTCTTTCTCTGCTCTGTTCCTCGGGCTCCAAATATTCAGTGACACTGAAATAGAGGAGGTTCCTGTGCTTCTTCAACAAGAGTTCAAGTTCAAATCTGGCTCCGGCTTTACTGGCTCTACAAATGTACTTGGATGGCCTAACTGATATGATAAATTCCCTTCTCAGTAACAGACGATTCTACCTGCTTCTCGTGGTGTTTTCAGGACTGAATGAGGAAACATTCTGAAGGACCGTGGCCCTAGATGTGATTTTGCCTTAACAGACGTTATCCTTCCCCCACCTCCACTCCCCATCAGCATCTCCAGGGCGATGCTGAACCTATCACAGCATTCTCAATGAAATTACTTCTGATTAAAGTTCAAAATAAATGCAGGATGCCAGTTAAACAGTGAGAAAAGAAGAGATATGTTTGAATCTATGCATTTACTTCTAAAGTTCTGCCTCCTGGTAGACATTTTCTCACGTCTTAAAGAAGTGTTTGATATACATCTTCCGAGCAGTTGCCAAGAACATGCAAGGATTCACAAATTGGTTTTTTGCCAAGAGCATGAAAAGGTGGTCCATTTTTTAAAAAAAAATCTGGAAAAGCTTTTAAATCCAATCAGATCAGAGAGCAATGTTAGGCTGAGGAATGAATGGAACCAGCATAAAAACTCAGCAGATGTGATCCTGACGCAACCACTGACTAGCAGCATAACCCAAGGAAAATCATTTCACCATCCTGCCTCAGTTTCCTCACATGCAGTGCGGAATAACAAATACTGCCTATGCTACCATCCTCCCAAAACTGTCAAAGGATATAAATAATGCTTACACATACTATATGTGCTCAGTAGCATTTCCTGAGACTCTTAACCATGGGCCAGCAGGTAGCTAGTGAGCGCTGGGCTAGATCCTCAGGGTAGGATGGTGAACAAACAGGCCTATCCCTGGCCTAGTACAAGGGCAGCATTAAGGTCAGCCTCGTACAAGTCCAAGGTCAGTTTATGCAGGCTGGGGGAGGAGCAGTAGCTACCAGCTACAGCAGGGGTTAGTGAGTGGGTGTTATAGGCTGAACTGTGACCCTCAAAATTCACATGGAAACACTAACACCTCGTGCCTGAGAATGTGACTATATCTAGAGATAGGGCCTTTAAAGAGGTAATTAAGGTTACATGAGGTCCTATGGGTGGGCCCTAATTCAATCAGACTGGTGTCCTTATCAGAAGAGCAAATCTGGACTCACAAAGAGACAGCGGGGATGTGTGCACACAGAGAACAGCCATGTGAAGAGGCAGCGAGAAGACCGCCAGCTGCCAGCCCGGAGAGAGGCCTTCGTAGAAGTCAAACCTGCCAACACCTTGATCTTTGACTTCTAGCCTCCAGACCTACATGAAAATAAATTTCTGTCATTTAAGGCACCCAGTGTACAGTGGGTGATGCTGAGAAATAAACAGATGCCATGTGAGAAAAATTGGGCCAGCACCAGGAAAATGACAGCAGACCAGCAAAATGTGCACAGGCAGGGTATGGCTTCAGGGTAGACCCAAGGCGATGGACCAAAAGTGCAAAGACCAAGAGTAGGATGTTTACCCAGCACTTTCTGTGCTAGGCACAGAAGGCATACACAAAAATCAAGAAAAGTGTTATCTAGCCTAATCTCACAGGCCAATGAAGGAGGGAAAGGCTTAAACATGGGAAGTACCAAAGGGGAGAGCAATAAAACTGCCATAAGGAAATAATGCAAAGATGCCTTAAGGCTACACACGATTCAGTGCTGAGATCTGCAAGGAGAGGCTGGTAAGGAGACTTTGTTTGGAGCAGGCCTGGGGACTAATGCAAGTGAGGGCAGTAGAATCTCACAGCGCAGGGAGGCGAGAGACAAGAGGTAAATGACTTGGAAAAGCAAAATGAAGGCAATCAACAGGAAGGGCAAGGCAGGCAGTCGGCTGATGGTGCTATCTTTGAATTGTCACTGTTGCCTGCAGAGATGAAGTGAGTTAAATCGGAGCTAAGCTGATTGAACCGGGTCAGACATACCGATGCTACTCCTCACGCCGTATGGCACAAACATCAAAAATAAGACAGAGTAATAATAGAGGGATACTTCGTGTGGCAAAGCCTTCCACACTTCACTGCAGGGGTCTGCTGTCAAAAGCAAGGCCATGTGAGAAGCCAGAAGATTAGAAAAAAATAAGATGGGGGCCTCTTTCTGCACGTTTGGTGAGAACAGTGGGCTAGAGGGCTCCCGCTTCATGTCACACCCATGTTAGGTCCTCCTCCAGCACAGGCACTGAGGGGAAAAAAAGCAAACAGCAGAAGAAAGAAAAGCAAACATCCAGGAAGATCCCCAAATCAAATAACCTGCCCCTAATGACTTAAAAATATTCCGTAAGAGTTTCAGGTACAGTAAGTTGAGCTGCCTCAGCATGAACATCATATTAACATAGGAGCAATTTCTTATCAACCAAAAAAAATGAAGTATTTCTGTTATGCAAATCAAACATATTGTTCTCCTCTTATTTTTTTTTTCCCTGCCATATCCTCCTTTATGGCCAGTGAAGGAGGATATATTTGGGGAAAAACCACGAACATATCCAGAAATCTGACTATAAAGGCATTTCCCTTCTATCGCATTGCTAGAGCAAGAAAGAGAAGCCAAATTCTCACAGTTCGTCGACTTTCTGTTCATGTAAACAATCTCACTCTATTTTTGAATTACTTTATGGGAACAGATGGTTTCCAAATGTACTATTTCTTACTACAGAATATGGAAGCAGTATCACTGAACTCTTAAATTAAAACGAAGACAAACACAGGCGTATTTCAAGCTTGAGTCTATATATATTAGTAGGCCTAGTTTTCCTACACTAAGTCTTACTTGGAATCCTGATCTTTCTTTTCTTTTGTTTTTTTTTTTTCTTAGTATCCGAAATCTCACAGCAAAATTCTGATGCAAAAAAACTTTCACGCAACAAAAGAATAGTAGCAATAACAGAAGCTAAGCTTCCCATGAGTTTTGCACAAATAAAGGCATCAGCCATGTAAATATAGTTGGGTTTCATGTCTTACATCCTGAAAACTTTTATGACAGATTATAATTTTGTAACTTGAAATAATTGCCGCAATTAACACCAAATTACGTTAATTCCAACAACTGACACAATCATTGGAAAAGTTCACAAATTGCTGGAATTTCTACATCTAAACCCAGGCCAGGTTCCCCTTATATCTCTCTAAGACAGAATTCAATTTTTCCAAAAAACCAAACAAAATCTGTAAAGTAGCCTCACAAACAGGTTTTTGTGAGGTTTAAACAAAAGCTCAAGTCCCGTGGCCTGATGAACCCATAACCACCTTGAACAGCATTTCTGCCATTTGAATTTCCAAGTGTCTGGAAAAGTACATACACCTGGGGGGAGATAATTATGGGGAGATGTTAAGAGTAAGTAAACACTGCCCAGCTGAAATATAAAAAGTCTTTATACATAAGAAAAAGGGGAGGAAATATAAAAGTACAAACAAAAGAGGGAAACAACTTATGTTTAAACAAACAATGATGAAGTTGAGTAATAGAGTAGAAAAAGTCTATTTACACACCAGAAGAACAGCAAGGGCAAACGGAAATTGACTTCTGAACCAACTGACATCAACATGGATTTCAAAAATTATCTATACCAAAGAATTACTAAACCATGGCATGGAAAATTTCAATTCACTACCGTAACTCAAAAATAATTCTTAGTCAATAATGTAAATAAAAATTTTTAAATGATAGGGACGCTAATTTTTGGCCTAATATCATACACCCACCAAAAATCAGATAAGATGTTACAGTGACTAACGAACTATCTACGAGAATCATTTCAATGATGAAGGTCAAACCTTGGGTTGCTGCTTTATAAACTGGCACAGACCAAAAATTCCCAGAGGTTTCCTGGCCCATAATTGTATGCTAGTATTCTAGGAGCATTATTAGTATGCTCTTGCCTTTTTAATAAAGCAGCCTATAATGCAAGTGGTGAGAATAGCATGTATGTTTGTGGAGATTGTTTTTGCCATACCACAGACACGTATGTGGAAGAGTACATCTGGACATGATTCAGAACCACTACATATATTACCTTAGTTGCTCTAAAAGCTTTTATTTAATATTAGAAGTTCTCTATACCTTGACAAGGAGGAAACTGATCAAAAGAAAAAAATAATAATAGGAAGGAAAAGGATATGACTTATAGTTTATGAATGGAGGAGTATTTAGAAAACCGTGCATGTAATGAATAAAGACATTTACATGATAGTGACTACCACAGTAAATGATAGGTACACCAGTAACCAACAAATTTTGCCCAGGCACAGTGGCTCATGCCTATAATCCTAGCACTTCAGGAGACTGAGGTGGAAGGATCACTTAAGTCCAGGAGTTTGAGACCAGCCTGGGCAATATAGTCTCTACAAAAAAAATTTTAAAAATTAGCAAGGCCTGCTGGCACATACCTATATTCCCAGCAACTGGGGAGACTGAGGTGGGAAGATTGCTTAAGCCCAAGAGTTCGAGGCTGCAGTGAGCTGTGATCACGCCACTGCACTCCAGCCTGGGTGACAGAATGAGACCCTGTCTATAAAATAAACAAACAGAAATAACTAACAAATTTAATAGTAAAAAAAAAAAAATTCAAAACTGGACATAGGCCGGAAGAGGTGGCTTACACCTGTAATCCTAGCACTTTAGGAGCCGGGGGAGGGAGGATTAGTTAAGGCCAGGAGTTTGAGGCCATAATTATGAAACAGAGTATGTTGTTGAGAATGAACAGATGTCTTTATCAAGTCTGTGTGAATTCCAATGATTAAAAAGTGTTAATATCCCAAGGATTCCGTTGCTACAGGATGGAACTGGGGTGAGGGAAGTCAGCCTTCAGGAGATAAGCCTGCCCACAAACCTCAGAGAAGATTCTTTCCATCTGTACAGACATTTGAGAGAGCTAGCTCACACAGTCTAGCACATTAGTCCCAGAGGCTGACAAATCCCAGACCTCAGCCATAGCTAAAGCCCTCAATTAAAGGGTCATAGGAGGCCTGTGCTCTGTTACCCCATTATAAGGTGGGAGTGGGGTAGGAGGATATGACCAGAAAGACAGGTTTAAATGCCCTCTCTTCTTCTTTTCTTCATAGAATCTTAGACTGTCAGGTTCCAACTCCACCTCTGGGAACCATCTTTCCAACCACAGAGTGATCACGGGCACTTCTGTCCAAATCCTATCCATCCTACAAAACCTGATCCAAACCCTACCTCTGCTAGCAAAGTCTTTCACCAAAATGAACTTTTCCTCTGAATTCTGCACACAATGTCCATTGGTGCTACTTGACAACTCACCTCTCGACCCGCTTGTGTCTCCAGTGGTTTCCTGGACCTGTTACTTAACCAGCTTCTCATGTATTCCTGTCTTGTCTTATACTCTGCATATCTCTTACAGAACTCTGCCACATAAATGGGTATTTTTTATGCTGCACTTCTGTATTCCTGCCTGGATAAGCTCTTCATGTAGTCTTTCCTGCTTACAGCCACCTCAAAAAGATACTGGCAATGAAACACTCCACCCTTTCCTTAACTTTCAAAGAGTGTTCTGCACATTACGTCTAAGAGCTTCCTTTTTGTTTTTTAGAACACTCTGCAATCAGCCTAAGGCAGACACTTTTTTTATTTCTCTTTTCAACCCACTTTATTTTAGTCATACAAACACCCCTTTGAATTTCTTCATCCAAACAATACTATTTAATAAATCAACACTAAAAAAAAAAGTTTGTTTTACTGATGTGCATATTTGTGTACTTCTTTTCATCAGGTCCCATTTTACGCTTTAGTTTATATTTATTACTAGTCATCATTTGTGCTCTTGCTACAAGCCACCTTGAGTCAATACAAAGCAGCTTGTGTATTCATAAAACAAAGATATTGTATCTATCCTATAACTCTTCCTACTCAACCTGCAAAATCTATTTCTTAATTTATCTCCCTGTCGCCCTCCAACTAGAATGAAAATCCCTAAGAAGGGATACAGAGATTCTCTTCTGGTCACTGCTGTGTCCCGGGTGCCTAGATCAGTGGAGTGCACGCAATGGAGCTCAGCAGCTACCTGTAGAACGAAAGCTGAATGAATGCATCTCCAGAAACCTTCCCAGATTCTGCACCTCTCCAACCCCCTTCCCTCTGCCGAACGGGGAGTACGGTCAAGAACGCGAACGCTAAAGTGAGGCCACCAGGGTTCAAATCACTGGTTCGCCATCGGGGTAGGGGTATCATCTTGAGCATATTACCTGGTTTGTCTCCATCTCAATCTCCCTATCTGCAGATGAGGGTATGACCAGGTTCCTAGTGAGGACTGAGTGAAAAAATGCAGATAAAGCACTTGGCACATAGTGAAGTGCACCCAGCAAGTGCTAATCATGGCTCTTTTGTCCCTTTCAGTCAGTGACACCTGTGCCACGGGGCCTGTGCGGATCAGACTTTCCTTCCCCATCTCACTTGTTAAAAGACTAGAATCTGACAACAAAACGTTTGACTCAAATTTAAGTAAATTAAGAGGCTCAAAGTGAAAGCCTGAGAGCTTTTTCCCATGAATAAAGTGTATGCACCGAGTGACAGCTTAGATATCCACTCTGTTTCTGTGCTTACATCTTGGTTTTTAAGACTATTTCAGCTCTGCATAGGTGGCTGCCAGAAAAGTGACTTTTTAGAAGACATAAACCAAATGGCCTGTATTTATACAACTTAACAATGAGAAAAAGCTTGCTATATCACTCCCTGTCTTACAAAATTTATGGAAAAGTACACTCTACATCTTAGGTCTTAAGGATCTTCATATGCCATTCTGATTTTAAGAGAGATTCTTAAACTAAATATGAGTCCAGGAGAAACCATTATCTTTATTATACATGTTACTAACCATACTTTCAGTTCTACTTGAACTCTTTATGTGTAGGAAATGTCAACACTGTGCACACTGGAGGTAATTTTAACTCTTACTTTTACTTTCTGCTCTTCCAAATAAGAATCTGTGATCAACTAAATATTTCTTTAGAACAGAGAGAAGAATGCCTATGGTTTACAGCCAGCTTTTGACCAACGCAAAGATGTTTTGCAGAAGCGAATCTTTAATACATTTGGGTATTCAAATTCCATGTAAAATAACTGGCTACCCTGAATACTTTTCTCTCTTTATGGCATTGTCTTAAGTGTCTACACAACTTAGGTGACATCCTTCCGCTCCTCTTCCCCCAATTAATAGTGTATTTTTGGATGAGGAATTAACATTAAGTCTCTGAATTTTAACCTGTAGATTTTTCTGAGTGTTAAGCATGTGCAAGGGAGTGCAATTAAAAAACTGCAAATCTCACAACCTAAGCTGGTCACAAACAAGCCGAGAGAAGAACAGAAACATTTTTAAGCATATACTTCAAATAGCAAGGTCTCAGCTGCAAGATGTGGTCCCTGCTCTTAAAAGCACTGGTCTTCTCAAAGAAATGCCAACAGAGCAAGCCTAACTTTGGAAATAATGGTCAGCATAACTGAAGTAAAAGAACAACTCTGAAGCCCCCCTACTGAACTGTACGAACACATATTATCGGCCATGCCAGCTCTATTTTCTGCAGTCATATCTAACCATTCTATAGTTCATGGTAAGCTCCGTGGCAGAAGGAAGTAGAATAACAGATTTTTTTTTTTTAAGTTAATGATTCAGACAATTCTTGGAATAACTTCCACTTGAGAAGATGTAACTAAGAGGTCCTATCAAAAGAGACTCTCCAGCTGTTGACAGCCCAGCTCTGGAAATTCCCTTTTTCTTGCTCATTCCTGACTATCCCTAAATCCAAATTAAAAGTTTAATGGCCCTAGAGAGCCCTTTTGTCTCCAGTGAACTTAGAACACTATCTAAATACTCATTAGGGCTCTAAATAAATGTTTATCGATTTAAAGGGAAAAGGGGCATTGAAAACCTAGCCTCCAAAAGCCCACTGCGTGCCCCTTTGCCCACCCCCTTCTTCCCCTGTAAGAGGAAACTGGGAGATCTTGTGCTGAGAGTCAAGGCATCCAGGATCCGGGGGCCTGACACTCAGTCCATGGGGCAATGACAGCCCAGAGGTCTGGGCAGTGGCTCCAAATGGGCCACCCACTGCCTGGGGAAATGTTGGGTGCTTGCTATGATACAAACCCTCCCCCAAGGAGCTAAACCGGATAGTTGGAAACCAGGTCAGTTCTGTATAGACCCCAAGGCCAGAAGCCCATTCCACCATCCTCCTCCCTGTTTATAGCTCGAGCTCCTGTAACTCGAACTCCCAAACAGAAGGCGGACGTTTCAGAAATATGTCAACACATGACATAACTTGAAAAAGTTATGCTGCTCATTGGCGCGAGTTACAACTTGCCAGGCTCACACAGGAAAACCAGCTCACTTTAATTAGTTTTCTTTTAGTATGCCATGCGGTCCCTTCCGCGGCCCGGCAAAGATCGGGTTACTGAGAACCAGGTAGCCTCGGCGGCAGGAACCCAACTGTGTGGGCGGCGAGCGAAAGGCTAGGCAGGAGGGAGCCGACCGCTTCCGAAGTGGCGGCCGATTCGGGTCACTACAATCCCAGCGGCTCTTTCCTCGCACAGGCGCAGGAAGAGGAAGCCTCGGCACCACGCGGGCGGCACCAAGTTGCCCGATCGCTGGGTGATGTCGCCGCGGGGGCCTCGAGGCACCGCGCCGATGCCCTGGGTTCGGCCGGCCGAGGGCGTGCCACCTTTGTCTGGGTCTCCCCAGCAGGATGGGCGACGCCTTGGTGCAAAGACGCCTAGAACTGGTTGGAGGCGCAGAAGCGGCTGTAAGCGCTCGGGTTCCCAGCCCCTGCGCGGGGCCCAGGAAGCCGACTCGTACGCCTGAAACCTCCCACTTCCACTGCGCGCCCCCAAGTCCCAGCCCCGCGGTCACTACCCCGGCGCAGCCGCCACAGGGTGGAGAGCCGGCCCGGCGCACCCGTGCTTTCCCGGCACCTACCCGCCGGGCGAGGCGGGGGCCAACGTGCCCTCTGCACGGCCCGCTGCTCCCGCGTGTCCCTTCCTAGGGCGAGCACGGGCCGATGGCCCCCCTAGCGACACCAGATTTCTGACTGGCCACAGCGTCGGGGAAAGCACGACAGACAGCCACCCAGACATCCCACCCACACCCACCGCCTGCCCCTCGGCCCTCTCTCACCTGCCTGCACCGTGTCCGAGAGGTCGTGCCCGGGGGCCGCGGTCCGGGGAAATTCCTTCAATTTCCTGGCGCTGAGGTTCAACCCCCCGGAGTTGGCCGCCTCCTCCAGCGCGCGCTCCAGACCCCGGTTCAAGGGCAGGTTGAAGCCCCCGCTGCCGCCGCCGCCGCCGCCACCCGCCCCGCTGCCGGCTCCGGTTCCTCCGTGGTGCTGATGGTGGTGGTGGTGGGGGTGATGATGTGGGTGCAGAGTAGAAACCGAGAGAGCAGGGACGAAAGGTTGGGGTTCGCTTCCCGGCGTCGCCATCTTCTCCCGGGCCCCCCCACCCCGTCCCGCCGCTCCCGAGGGGGGGGTCACAGCTTTGCCCGGGAGGGAAGACGGCAACTCGGGCTGCGTCGCGCCCGCAGGACTCCACTCAGAGACGCCGGAAGAAGAGGAGGAGGGTGCGGCAGGCGCGTAGAATGGGGGACGGACGGGGAGGCGGCAGTGGCAGCTCGGTCTTGAAGGTTTCCTGTCCCCGGGAAGCTAAGGACTGCGGCGGCGGCGGCGGCAGCGCGCATGTGTCTCCACCCGCCCCTGCTCCCTCCTCTCGGCGGCTCTCCCCTCCTCCGCCGCCTGCTCTCTCCTCCTCCTTCCCCCACGCGGTCTGTGCAGCCCCGAGCCGTCCTCCGCGCCGAGCCGGGTTGGCCCCCGCCGCTTCGCTGCGACCCGCCCCGCAATCCGGCTACGCGGGGGGCTGCTCGGAGGTGACTTTCAGATAGGCGCCGCCTCGGGGTTTCCTTTCGCCGCCCAGGAGGTTTTAGGGGACAGGAGGCTTTAGGTGGTCTGAGAAAACAGCGGGAGGCAATGGGTGGCATTTGAAATACTGAGAGGTTACGGGAAGGAGAGAGTTATCTAGAGTTGTCTTAATTCTGCGAGTGATTCTTGATGTTTGACCCAGAATCCCCCAAGAGGCAGTTATTCACGATGGGGTCAGCCCAAAAGATGCTCTCTGGCCTTTGGGCGCTTACAATGAACCAGGCACTGATCTAGGTAGTCTACGTAAATGATTAATCCAGGAACACCAAGAGTGGAAAAATTGTCTCCCCCAGTCTACAGAGGAAGTTAAGAAACCTATCTAAGGTCACCCCTGCAGTCAGAGGCTTGAGGAAACGAGCCTGGGGGTCAAGCAGGAAAACAATACAACCCTTGGAGTAGGGGAGCCCGTCTTTTCAGTGGTAACGCGGTAGTGTGATGGTCTAGGCAACAGGCTGGAACTTGTGATTTCATGGGCTCGGCACTTAAGGTTGGCATGATCTGCGTCCCGTGCATGGACTGCACACATAGTCGCCCTTGATTCCTACGGGATTCTTGGCTGAGAGCAAAGCATTGTCATCGGCTCAGAGACGACAAGCGCCACCTGCTGGCATCCTCCCCCCTCAAACCTCCACTCTCCAACGCCTTTCCACTATGTCTCCCTGGCCTTTAAAAACCAGGCTTCAAAATTCATAATAATATTAATAATAAATGAAAATATATTTACATCACACAAAAATTAACCGATCTTCCCCTTTCCTCACTAATCTGTCCCCAAGAGTCGAGTGAGAAACAGAAAGAAACTCCGAAAAAAAATTCTAATTGAAAAGCTTCTGCTGAAACCAGATGGTGGTCTGTGTGCAGGATGGGATTGAGCACATCTGGCTGACTGCAAATTTAGTTCAGACCAAGAATTGTTGTGATGCATCATATAGAGCATATTTAAAAAAAAGACCACCAATTCCTTTTTAGAAAAAATAATGGATTGAATATAAGTTTACAGCTTGCTTTTTAACAAATGATCAGTCCCTATGTAAAATTGACCTAGTCATTGTAGTTTGTTTACCCTTACTAAATTACTAGATTACTAAAGTGTAAATTCCATGAGATAGGGACGTACACGTCTTTACAACTGTCTCCCCGTATCCCAGCAGCTAGGGGAGTATTTTGTATATAATGAATGTACAATGAATGTTAGTAATTAAGTATGTATTGCATAATAGGCCATGTGTTTAGCAGGTTGCCACTTGAAGTTTCAAATGATTTCCCTGAATGAAAGAGTTTTTCCTTAAAACAGGGGCAAGTACTTGACACTTGAAATTAATCTTGATTATTTCTAAATATCCAAGAAACTTGACAAGCCATTTCCCTTTGCTCTTTTGCTTCTTCACTCCTTCTGCAATACGATGGACATCTCTCTTTTGTTTAATACCCTGTTTACCTCTTCTAAAAACAGTACACTTTTCCTGGATATCAAGGGCAGGGATCAGGCACTTTTTTTTTTAATCCATCGCCTAGAAGATTCAATAAATAATGTTGTCTGGCTGAGATATTTATATGTTTAATGCAACTAATAACATCAACGTGAATTCCTCTGAAGATAATAAATCATACTACTTTGGAAATGTTTCAGGGATTTTTCTAGTGTTCCAAAACAAGAATCTGTGAACCAGTTGGTTAGTGACAAAGTGACCTTGGCAAAAGGAGAAAAATTCGGACAATGTCTAGTTTTTCATATATCTGAATATATTCAATTTCAAGAATTGTAACAGTAAGACTGTGCCTTTCCTATTTTTTCTAGTGGGAAAAAAAGTCCAAAACAGGCTGGGCGCGGTGGCTCACGCCTGTAATCCTAGCACTCTGGGAGGCTGAGGCGGGAGGATTGCTTGAGCCCAGGAATTCGAGACCAGCCTGCGTAAGAGTGAGACCCTGTCTCTACAACAAATAGAAAGAAATTAGCCAAACAACTAAAAATAGAAAAAATTAGCTGAGCACGGTGGCACGTGCCTGTAGTCCTAGCTACCCAGGAGGCTGAGGCAGGAGGATCACTTGAGCCCAGGGGGATGAGGTTGCTGTGAGCTAGGCTGACACCACGGCACTCTAGCCCAGGCAAGAGAGTGAGACTCTGCCTCAAAAAAAAAAAAAAAAAAAAAAAAAAAAAAAAAAATCCAAAACAATGATAATAATAAATTGTAATTTTTTTAGTATCTTCTTTTTAAAAGTAGGTTACTAAAGTCAGTTACGAATTATTTTAACGTTATTTTTCTGTGAAATCAAAAAGGCTGGGAGCTACTGTACCTTTTTAGACTCTTGGTTTTCTTAAAAGGGAGTCAGTCATATGTAACTCCAGTTACCTGCGTTTGAGCGTTTTCTCAAACTGTGCTCACACTGACTGTAATTGAATGTCATGCCTACCAATCTTTGTGACAGTGTTGGTTCGTTTGGGTGTCCACACCCACCTCCTTTCTATTTTCTAGGCATTCTCATTTTAGAATTTATCATAACTCTAAAAAAAAAAAAGGATGTTGCCTGCCTTTATGTTTTAAAATATTTCACAGCCAATTATTGTCCAGACTCAGCCTTTTTACTCTCTTTCCCAACCCCCCCAATAAAAAAGACCTCAGTCCCTCATAAGGGTTCATCCTTCCTTCTCATGGAGCAAAGAAGCTACTACACTGTAGTCAAGCCCTGCCCTGACTTTTTTCCCCCTGTTCTCTCCCAAACCAGGGAGACTTTATTTAAGTCCTCCTTTCCCAGCAGCATCTACAAAATAAAAAAACTATAGCATCTGGGCCACCAACATAAAATTCTCAAAGAAGCTGTCTTCTGGATGACAATAGAAGAGCCATCTGTGATGAATGAACAATCTATACTTTAGTCCTTGTTCTATTTTCATAAATACATATATTTGGTCTCAGGATGAAATGCCAGTTTTGTATGATTTTTCTTGTTTTTAAATCAACACTTAGAAAAATTATATATGAGATAGTATTACCAATTGTATACCAGAGAGACAACATTCTGACCTTGGATTTATGAGTGATAATAGCATTTTGCAAGAACCTATGAGGAAAATATAGTTTGAACCACTGTGGTTAAGAAGCAGATTGTAATGAAAAAAATATCCTTGCCTTAATGAGCTTGAGTTCTCCTTAAATAAGTTGTAAGGAAAAAAATGTCAGTGAGCAGCAGCTGACACTCTGGTTCCTGTCACAAGTTTCTTAAGAGGCTACCGGCTAAAGTCACCAAAAAATAAGGACTGAGGGGCACCAGCTAACAGGACTTTAACTTACAAAGAAATATATTTTTAAGTAACTTGATATTTAAAGATGTAAATGTAAATGTTTGATAATAGATAATATTAGATAATAGCTTTACTGTGATTCATCCAAATGTTTCAGCTGTTCATTATGTTATTGGTTTATGATATAGGTATATTGTGCTATTGCTTTGTAATATAATGAATACATAAATTATATAGGGGAACTAGTTATTTGCTTATAAATAACTTGTTTAACTTGCATGGATAAACTGAAGAAGCATCATACAGT
>RJWJ010032571.1:0-18466 GCA_004363605.1 Indri indri
ACGACAAGTGGAGCTGAGCCTGGCAGAGTCACAGCCAATTGCAGTCTTCATGTAATAAGTGCAAGAAATAATTTTTTTTCACTGGAAATCACTGAGCTATTGAAATGTTTGTTACTTGGCAAAAGCTGACTAGTATCGAAGAATACCAACAAAATTAAATTTCTCTTTTCCTTGTCAAAATAAATAAATAAATAAATAACTAAATAAATAAATAAATACAGACTTGTCCTCTTTGGCTGCGTGACTGTGAACAATTTAATCTTTCCGAACCTTGTTTCTATCAATAAAATATAGATTATAATCTGTACCTTGCAGGTTATTATGATTGTAATGGACAAAGTTGAATTATAGATAATGTTGGAGCATAGCATTCAATAAATAGTAGCTATTGTTGTTATTGATATGATTTTCTGATCTGTGAAGCAAGGGTAATATACACAGGTTTTTGTAAGAATTAAATGAGGTACCATGCATTAAGCACCTGATGCAGTACCTGGCACGTGGAAGATGCTCAGTAATGATTCATTCCCAATCCCCTCTTTCCCTAATTCCCCATAATCACTGTTGAGTTAACCAAAAAGAGAGAACTATTGGCTCCATAAAACTGCTGTTAAAATGAAAACCTTTCACCTGAGACAAGCCTCCACCCCATCCTGTCTCTCTCCTATTGGCCAGAGGCACATACTCATTTTTTGGATGATCTCGCCACACACCTGCCCCAACAGCCTGTCCCCAAGGAGACAGGGGAAACTTGTTTTAATTGGATGGGATACTATGGTGTGTAGCAAGGTACCCACTAGGGACCTCTTATTAAAAGATCCTGTGAGTGACAGAAACACAGCTTTAACAAGCTTAACAAGAGAAAGAGTGGGGGTTTGTTGACTAATACAACAGAAAACTCCAGTAGGCATATGTGGTAAACATGACTGGATCCAGGTACTTAAAAGATGTCAATAATTGTGTCACACTATATCTCTTGACTTTGCTTTCTGCTGTTCTGTTTCCCTTTCTCAAGAAGCTACCCCCCTCAGAGTGGCCCTGGTCACAAGCTTAACAAACTCAGCAGAGAGAGCCTCTTTCTCCATAATTCCAACAAAGTCCCTGGGCCAGAATTCATTGCACCATCTTGGGCCAGATGACCATCCCTATACCAGCCACTGAGTCAAAGGAATACAATATGCTAATTGGCCAGGGCTAGGGGACATGCCCACCCTAGGAACTGAGATATATATGTATGTTACGGAGAGAGAGAGAGGTAGTATCAGCTCCCACCTGAATTCCATGGAGTAAGAGTTGGATGATTAGTAGTTTGAAAAAAAAAAAAAAAGTCCCAGAGTTCTAAGATTAAAAGAAGCAGAAGAAGACGCTGAAAAAGCAAAATCTTCCAGAGGACCTAAGACATAGGGGGTCTGGGCCAAATTGGCAACATGAGGTCTTCAGGCCAACGCAGCAGACCCTGGAGATGGGAGGAGAGATACGTAATTTCTAAGCAGCTCTCCAGGTTACAGTTCTTGCTCTGTCTGCCTATCATTAAGTGGATTACCACATCCCATCAGCCTTCCAAAACAGCCCCTAGAATGTCCATAATTTATTTTCTTTGTAGCACTTTAGAAGAGCTTACATTTTCAGAGTGGGGTTCAAGCCAGACCAACAGCTGATAATTAACTCCTCTGCTGGAGGAGGCTTGTTTCTCAAAGGGTCCTATGAAAATGGGTAATAAAAACAAGAAACAAATCTTAAAAATCACAAAGTTTGTTGATCGGATCATTGTGCAGGTCCCCGCCAAAGCTGGCCACATTGAAAATGGACATTTGTGCCTGATTCAAGGCATCCCGTCTCCTAATCAGTCCTCAATCCCTGGCAGTGCTGCAGCCCCTCCCGCAGTCACTGAACAACCAAAGGCCTCTGGAAAGACTAAATAAATTATAACCACTAGCTCCTTTTATCCACTGCTTCATATCAAGGACTTCTGACAGGTTCAAGAGGCATAATTTTACTCACTCCAAAGGCATGCCAGCTTGTTCCGTTTAAATTCTAGCCATCCTGATGCTTTAAAAAGAATCTTGAATGATTCTGGTTGCTTCTTTTGTCTGGGCCTCTGCACGGAGGAGTTATAGCATTAGTCTGTAATTCCCAACGATAAGCCAGCATTCTTTCTTTGGCATCTGGAGAGTGTAATAAATGTGGCTTAAATTTAAAATGGAGCAAAGTTCTGAGCTGTGTGGCCATGCCTCTACATAGCCTGCTTTTCAGGATGAAGTGGTTTCACACCAAACTAGCAGGATAGCCAACAATGTCGGTTCTTAACCCTGACTGCAAATGAAAATCATTCAAGGAGGTTTTTTTAAAAAAACAGCTATGCCTGAGCCTCACCCCAAACCTGTTTAATACAAATCACTGTGGTCAGAGCCTAAGTTCTGGAATTTTCTTTTAAATGTGCAGCAGAGTTGAAAACTATGGCATAGAAGATGTCGAGACTCTCAGGGCATCAGCTGAGTCAGCATTTCTGATTGAGTCTCAGACTGGTGTCACCTGGGAAAAGACATCTTCAAGAGTCTGAGGAACTGTGTGCCTCATTTGTTATGACTTGAGTGCCTAAGGATGACGAGCTTATGAATTAAAAGATCCTGAGGTCAGCATTAAAGGAGGTCAAATCTCTGTGCGTATGAGGAAAAAATTCTGTCCAGTCACAAAGGAGGACAATGACTGATAAAGGAAGTTTGTCACCCAAACAAAGATAAAAGATCTGACCCTCTCGATCCAGTTAGCAAAACCTTGCAGTGGCGATGTGTCAGAGTGTTCTTCTCGGAGTTGGATGCTCATTTGCTACATGCCCTTGTATAAATCTAGTCACCTCCCTTGCCAAGTTTACCACTTAAAGAATGGGCATGGCCTTCTTGGCATGTAAAAAAATCCTTTAAAGAAACAGAAGACATTAGCCATCATCTAAAATTAACTTTTGACCTATAATAACTGAATGATAAAACAGAAGTTGTTAATGGGAGAGAGGGACAAGTCCCCCTAATAAATGTTACCTTTACCTCCCTCCCTGTTGTTTTAATTCTGTTACTTAAAGAAACAAGAGACAAAAATACCAAAAATGCCCAAAACTAGGTAAAGGATATGTTAAAGCTCCCTTAGTGCACTGAAGATAAATGCTTTGAAAAGCAAGTTGATCAGAACTGAATTACTCTCGGGGTAAGTTGGAGATTAAGAAGTCTTAACAATCTGTTAAAAAGTAGAAAAGTGTTCAAAGAGTGCCCCCACATCCACAGTTATATTCATGTGCTGTCAAAATTTCTTGTTACAGAGAAATGAGAAATAATAATAGAAAGTGAGGTAGAAGAGATGGTGTTAACCATTGCAAAGTCACTTGACAATGAAAACTGGCACAAAAAACAAACAATAGTATCCAGTGAGAAAGACTGGAGTCAGGGCTGACCTACCAATGTATCTTGGCATTTGTTCTTCCAAAGTCTTCAGTACTCCTAAGACGAGTACTGAGAAGGTGGACTTAAACTCTTTATGAGAGCTTCATTGTGAGAAAGACAGAACCTGGAAGGCCGCCTGGCTAATTCCTTCCAGGCCTCAGGACCTGGCCTTAGTGGGCAATGTCATTTTTATTCTAGTGAGCATAGTAGGCAATGGAGGTGCTCTCCGTGTGCAATAACTGAGATTGAGCTCAGGCAATTCATTTCATAATTCAAGGACCCCTGTGGCAAGTACCAATGTATAGACGTTGTGCCTTGGAGGACAGTCTACCTCTTAGATTTATTCCCATCAAAACAATCATTAATATCTTATCCATTCCTTCCTTCTACCATTCACTCTTATTTTTTTAAGAAATAATAATTTGGTTTTTGGCTTTGTTTTTAATTTCAAAATATTATTGTTTTTGTTACATGGATACCTTGTATAATGCTTAAGTCAGGGCTTTTAGTGTGCCTGTCATCAGAATATTGTTCATTGTACATGATAAGTAAGTTTTCACCTCTCACCTCTTCCACCCTCCCCTTCTTGGATTCCAATGGCCTTTACATCTCTGTGCGCCCATGTGTGCCCATCATGTAGCTCCCAATTATTAGAGAAAACATGTAGTGTTTGTTTATCCATTCCTGAGATACTTTGCTTAGGATAATGGTCGCCAATTCCATCCAAGTTGCTGCAAAAGACATTATTTCATTCCTTTTTATGGCTGAGTAGTACTCCATGGGGTACACACACACACACACACACACACCACATTTTAGTGCCCATCAATTCATTCACTCTTTCAGGAAACATATATTGCATTTCCATTGTGTGCCAGACTGGATGCTAAGTATGGTGGACACAGAGCTATGAAACAACAAATTCCCTTCATTCCAGGAGTATGGTAAGAGTTGTGATTCAGGAATGCCTAGGATGCAATGGGAGGGAACCTAAGCCAGGAAAGGCTTTATGAAAGTGTCAACTCAGCTGAATATTAAAGAAATGAATCACCCAAGGAAGAAATCAGGGCAAGTGCACTCTGGAGGGAAGAGCTCATGCAAAGCCTAAGGGATGTCCATCTGATCAAGAAGAGCATCCCAAGCATTCCAAAACGGCTGGAGCATGAGGAACATAAAGACAAAGGGAGAGAGGTGGGTGAGGCAAAAGGGATGAACCAAATCAGGAAGGGTTTTGCAAGCCTGTTACAGAGTTTGGATTTTACACCGAAGGTCATGTGGAGCCACCGGAGGTTTTAAGCAGGGTGTGGTGAATAGACAAGAGCAACGAAGTGAAGGATGGATTGGAAGATGGAGAAAATGGAAATGAGGAGGGCGGTTAGGAATGCTCATTATAGCAAAACTGTAGGAATCGAGGGCGCCGAGACAGGAGTGAGTAGTGCGGGGCAGAGGGGGTTGGGATGAGCCCCAGGTTCCGCACTGAATGACTGGTGAATGGAGGGAGAGAGAAACCTCAGAGGTAAAGCGCATTTGGGGCAAGGGAAGTGAGTTCAGTTTCAGTATTAGTTGCAAGTTGGGTTCTGTCATCAGGTGAATTTGTAAATCTGGGGCTGGGAAAAGAAGCTTGACCAGCAGTACAGTACAAAACTGGAGATAGAGAATGGAGGTAGACGCAATTGCCCTCGGAAAGCTTGTTCATGAAATGAGAACATGGTCAACGCCAGAATCCTCCTTCCAGTACACATGGGTTGACAGTGATGATATCTACAAAGCCTAATAAGGAACTTAAAACCTGTCACACGCTGAAATGTACCAGTGCTGGCCACAATTATTGAACACTTACCAGGTGCCAAGCAGTGCATGGCTGAGTATGAGTGATCTCACTTCATCTCATTTCATCCTCAGATCAATGTGGGGTGGGTCTCCCATTATTATCCTCATTTTTCAGATAAGAGATTTATAGATGTTAATAAACTAGCCCAAGGTAGCTAAGTGAAGGAGCCAGGTTTTGAACCTTGTTTTGTCAGACTGCACACAGAGCACAAACCCTTAGCTAATGAGTGATGGTCCAATACCACATACTACTTGCAGAAGAGAAAGAAGTTTTCTTTTCCTCTGCTCTTTGCTAAGAAAAGAAGCAGTGAAGATGCAAACAGTAAAAGAGGAAACAATGATTTGGGGGCTAGGGGAAACAAGAAGAAAGACGTGGTTCACTAAAATCACGTCAGAAACTGCCTCAAGCACAGCCTGCCGGCATTGGGGGTGCAAAAAGGACAAAGTGGGGCATAGATGTCAGTCAGTCCAATCCTTCCTTTCTAGATCAGACAAGCCCAAGATGACATTTTAGCCTAGTTCACATCACATGAGAAAGTGTCATGCAGGATGTGTGGTCCAGGGGCCAAGATGCCCAAGAACAACAAACTCTAAGGCAGGGTGAAACTTAGCCAAAAGGGCTTCTTTTCTTCCAGGAATCATGAAAAAAGAAAGTACTTTTTCAATTCCTTGACATCAGACTAGATGATTCTCACATGTTTTTTTTTTCCATCTTTTTTTTTTTTTTTTCCTGGAAATCTGTATCTCAGCAGGGAGGCCTGGTTTTGTTTTCCATAGTTAGCAGCGTTCAGACACAGGCTCGGCAGGAGCCTGACCTCATCCCAAAGAGGGGGTCCTTGAGAGGACAGTGCTGATGCGCCCCTTCCACAGAACCCCACACAGGGTTTGTGTTTTCTGCCTTGATTTCACACGGCTGACTGGATCCCACCATCTAAGGAACTGATTCTTTTCAAAGGTGAGTGTTTTTCTTCACTGAACATGAGACTGGCCAGTACCTCTCTCTCTCTCTCTGTCTCATTCTCTCATTCTGTGTGTGTGTGTGTGTGTGTGTGTGTGTGTGTGTGTGTGTGTGTGTATGTGTCTGTGTCTGTGTGTGTCTCATTGTCTCTCTCTTTCTCTCTGTGTCTCGCACACATACACACTCCTTCCTTTCTAGCAGAATCTTATTGCCTTGGTGGAGAGTGCAGTGAAGCAGAAAACAAATGCAGGAAGTGACAGACGACACAAGCATTTGTCCAATTAGCAATAAGAAAATTACAAGCGCTGGTGGTGACCACTCATGTTGAACAACCAGCTCAGCAAAGAGCCTTGCTCCACGTCTCTCTGATCTAATTAGAACTGCTCGTGCCATGAGTGACCTGCCTTCTCCTGCATTTTTAGCTTGCTGCAGTGCCCATGCTCTCTCGGGCGTTAGGGAGGGGCATGGAGCCATCAACAGTTTTGATTAAGCCACATACTATCAAGCTATTCAGATGTACCATATTTTATCGATTCTAAAACATGCTTTCCCCCTACATTTCAACACCTATAAAATCAGAATATGCCTTAGAATCCAGGCAATCATGGTACAGTTGTCACTGACTGTAAGCAGCAAACTTGGTCGCAGCTGTTCATATTGTCATTTCAACTGAGCTACATACATGGCTGCAAGACGAGTGCTGAGTTTCAATGATGTTGTAAAGGTCCTCAAAATATTGTCCTGCATACTGGCATTCAAACAATGAGCTACTGTGTATGCAGAAAGACAGAAACAGAGGACTGGGGTATCAATTTGACATTAGTGAAGCAAATATTTGTTGTTATAGGAACAAACGCAATTTCATACTTTCTCACAAAGCAACAACCAATTCTTTTATGAGACCTAAAAAAAGAAGAAATCCACAAGAAATGAAGTAGTTACATTTGCTCCGCATCAAGCAATGCAACTGATAGTAAGAGTAATTGCTGCATTCCTCAGAAGAGATGAAAGGAATTTCAAAGCAGTAAGGGGCTAGTATTACAGACTCAGTACGCATGCAGAACTACTGTTAAGACATTATGTCAGAGTTTAAAATAACTTTTCAATCTTAAAGGTTCATAAAGGTTCATGGTATATCTTAGATGGTTTCTTAGGTTTGATGACATATAATATGACCCCAATAACTTTCACCCCCAGGACAACACATAACTACATTTAAAGTGCTTGAAAATTCATAAAAGGGAACGTCTCATTTCATGAGACAGTAGCCACTTGCTGACTTTGATTTGAGAGAGAGATAGGTTCTGAGTACCCAAGGCATCACCCACCCGGTAGCAGATGTTATTGTTGGCATTCCCTACCCCAGCTTCTTTGCTAACTGAACCCTGAGTTGATTCAAGGCTCAGGGGGTCTTGTGCTTCAGAGGAGACGTGGTCTTTCTCCATGCCAGAGAATCTTTGTGAATTGATCCCAACATAGTGATCTCTTCTCTTTCCCATTCGTTGTTTTAGGGGTAGGTGTGTGACCTAGTTCTGACCAATGAGATGAAAAGAGATGAGAGTGGTAGGTTGGGGAAGATTTCTGGGATCTTTTGAAAAAAAAAAGAAATAAGGTATTTGAGAAGAAACCTGTCTTTTCCACCTATGGGCTTGGTGATGCCTGGAGGCACTGTAGCCATCCCCGAAACCACAAGGGAGACTAAATGAAGATCCAAGTGCTACACTGAAAGCAGCAGAGAAGGAAAATAGAGAGAACCTGAGTCCTTGATGACATCCCTGCGCCCCTTTCTTAACCAAGCCTAAAGACTCAGAGTCTTTACATGAGACAAAGCCTTTATGTGAGTTTATGTGAGATAGTAAGCATCTTTATTGTTCGGTCAATTGCTAGTAATTGAGTATTTTGTTGCATGAACCCACAGACATGTAATCGATACACTGCCACCTCCCCACTACTGCTGTGATGCCACCTTCCCAACTAGACTTCTTGAAACTCCCACTTGGGATGAATCAATAACAGTGTGGACTCTAAAATGAAGGATGCGAAAGCCCTAGTCAACTCTGAGCTGAGCTAGTCAGTCAACATCTACTAGGGTGTGTTCAACTCTGTGGACCACCCATTTCTTGGAGGATAAGGAAGGCACATAGTAAGAACACTGACAAACAGAACTGGGGCCTGTCCAAAGGAGGGTAACTGATGTTTGTTATTTTATTGAATGGATTTGTTGAGTAAATAACCAAAATGATAAAGTGACATCAAAATCATGTGAGAAAAGGAAAGTTGGAAAATATTTTATCTCAGGGAAAAAGAATTTTGTTTGGGATGGGGGAGGAGAATATCTTCAAGGAACTGAAAGGGTAGCCTGTATGAGAGGGATGACATTGTTTCTGGATGGCCCCCAAGTGTAAAGCTGGAATACAGTGTTGTAATTCATTCATTCAATCAACAAAACTTTGTCGAATTGTCACCTAACAGTCAGAACCCACCCTCAGGAAACTTACAGTCTGGGGGGGCAGATGGATGATAAGAAAACCAGCAAATAAATTATTACAAAGTGTGATACATACTGTGAAGGAAATAAAATAAGGTGCAGTAATAGATAAGAGGGGGAGAATTCTAAAGTAAATAGAGCACTAAGAAATGACATTAATTGAGACCCAAACATTGAAAAGACACTCTTCAGAGAGCAGGGAGGTGGTCGTTTCAGGTGTGGAAACAGCATGTAAAAAGGCCCTGAGGAAGGAAGAGCCTGGACTTAGAATCCAAGGCAATCATGGTATGGTTGTCATTGTGCCTGAGTGGCAGATTTGGTCACTACTGTTCATACTGTCATCATTTCAACTGAGTTAAATATGTGGTTGCAATAACAAGTGTTGAAGTTCAATGACAGTTAAAAGGTCCTCAAAATATTATCCTATATAATGGCGTTCGAACAATGAGCTATTGTGTATGCAGAAAGACAGAAACACAGGACTGGTGTGTCACTTTGACATTTGACATTTGGTGCATGCCAAAGCAGACAGATTATCTGGAGTGAATGAAAGCCAGGAGGAAAGGAAAGAATAGGAAGATGGTGAGAGGGCCCGCACAGTAGAGAGCTTTAGACCATCTAAAAGCTTGAATTTTATTTTAAATACAAAGGAAAGCCATGCCATTAAAGTCTTTTAAAAAAGTAGAGTGACATAATTCAAAATAAATTTTTAAAAGATCACCGGCTATGGCTTGAACATTACTTTGTTAGGAGAATGTTGTCACTGTTCCAGGAATTGCTCATGGCAGGTTGGACTACAGTGGTGGCAGCAGAGTTGGAGAGAAGTGGATACATTCAAGACATATCACATTTTTTAGTTAGCATACAGGACTTGCCAATGGGGGCAGGGAATATGAGTGAAAGCAAGAAATTAAGGGTGAGTCCCTAAATTTTTAGTTGAAACAAATTGGCAGATGGTGATACCATTTATCAAGATAAAGAAAAAGGATGAATGAACAAGTCTGGGAGTGTGGGAAATGGAGTATTCAGTTTTGAATATGTTAATTCGAGATGCCTGTGAAATAGCCAAATGAAGGAGTCAAGATGGCAGTTGGATATGTGAGTCTAGAGCTCAAAGGAGTGTACTGAGAAGGACTTACAAATTTGGAACCCATCAACCTACGCATGCTGTTTAAAACCATAGATTTAAAAAACAGATGAACCTAAATAGTCAAGAGTATTTAAGTAAAATATGGCTTAACACCAAGCCCTCTGGAACCAAGAGATGGGGTAGAGGTGGGACGTCAGCCAGCCAAGGAAGGTTAAAAAAAAGAAAAGGCAGGAAAGAGAAAACCTAGAAATGCATACTACTACGGAGTTCAACCAAGTATTTCAAGGGGTGAGTGGTCAGCTATAGCAAAATCATCTGAGAGGTCAGCAAATTGCTAACAAAGTAGACATTGGATTTACAAACTAGAGGTTGCTGGTAGCCTTAACAAGAACCATTTCAGTGGAGTAGTGCAGACAGGAACTATATGGGAGAAGGCTGACCAGTAAATGAACGGCAAGAAAGTGCAGATGGCTTTTGGAGACAACTTTTTCATGACATTGACCATCAAAAATTTCAGGAGGTACAAGGGGAAAATAATAATAATAACAAGAAGAAGAAAAGCTACAACTTATTGAGTGCCTGCTATCAGCCAACAAATTGTCTCCAATCCTTTCGACAACCCTAGGTGGTAGATATTATTATCTCTGTTTTACAGAAATTCAGTGAAGTTACAAGCATGCCTAAGATTATATAGCATATTCATTTCCTATGCTATGTAACAAATTACTCATATTTATCAGCTTGAAACAACATACTTTTATTATTATTGCACAATTTCTGTGGGTCAAAAGGCCAGAAAGGGCTTAGCTATGTCCTCCGCAAACCTGTAATTGAGGTATTAGTCAAGAATTAACTGTCATCTGGAGTCTCGACTGGGGAAGGGCCTACTTCCAAGCTCTGTTAGGTTGATAGAAGAATATATTCCCTTTGGCTGTAAAATTCATGACAGCTTTAAAGCCAGCACTGGAGATAGCAAGTCAGCTAAAGACATGGAATCACATAAAGTAACATAATTATGGCATCACCTTTGCCACACAATGTAATGTAATCACAAGAGTGACAGCCCATTACCTTTGACATATTCTATTGGTTGAAAGTAAGTCACAGGACTCACATGCAAAAGACAAGGATTACACAAAGGCACGAACATCCAGAGGCAAGGGCCATACACCTTAGTATATATCCAACGCACACCATAGGTGGCTCTTACGGACTTGAAGAGCAGTTCTATTTTATTCCAATACCCATTTTCTTTCAATTTGACCATTGTACCCTTAAAAATATAAGAACAAGTTTCTAAAAATGTGGAGCCTTCTGAAAATGGAATATACTGGCTACAGAGGTACTAAGTTCTCTATCATGAGAGATGTTCAAGCTTGAGTTGGACAGTCATTTGATGAGGAGGTGACTAAAAGGCCCCACGCTTTAGTGAGGGTGTCGTGGGGCAGGACAGGGGTGGAAGAAAGTGTTGAGTTGGGTGGATTTCAGGATGCTTCTCAACCTTGTAGTTCTGATTTTTTTCAGGCATGCTATAGAATCACAGGATGTTAAGATGGGGAGGAGTCTTTGAAATGAAGCCCAGCCCCTATACTTAGATAAGAGAACTGAGGTCTAGAGAAGTAAACTTGTTTCAGGCTCAGTGCAAGCTTCTGGTGGTAGAAAATGAATAGACATAATGCCTGTTTTTAAGAAGCTTATAATCTAATTGAGAGAAAGCAGTAAAAATATAACATAACATACAGTAAGTTCTATGATGAAATTATGTTTAAGGCACCCCAGATATCCAGATGAAGAGAGGAACCTCAGGAGGGAGGCAGATGATTGGGTCAGATTCAGATCAGTGGACATCGATGTACCTAAGGGACATCCAGGTGATATTGTCTAGTATAGCACTTCTCACACAAATCCACCTAGAGATCTGGTTAAAATACAACTTTTGATTCAGCAGCTCTGGGATGGAGCCTGAGATTCTTCATTTCTAACAAGTCCCCAAGTGGTCCAGATGCTCCTTATCCTCAGACCATGGTCTGAGTAGCAAGGATCTAATAAGGCAGTTAGAAAAGCAGGTCTCAAATATCTGCCCTTCATTCATTCCTTTTCCACCTCATTCTGCCATCTGTTCTCTGAACTGGAGAGACTGGAGGCCAGTGCCAGATAAGGAGGAGAGACGCTGAGGGGATTTCCAGATGCGAGCACCTTCACCAGAGGCCATGGGGGACAGCCACATTACCTGTAAAGGGAAGATGCCCTTGAGTTGATGCAAAGAATTCATCCACCATTTCTTACCTTCAATTCGCACTCACAAACCTTCTTTTTCAAGGGAATCCAAAAACAAATGATAGCCCACCACTGCAAGATTTTAGTAATGCAGATTGGTGTGGCTGATGAACCAGGAACTGTGGCTTTGACATAATAGACAGGTTTCAGTGCAGTGGGTGAAAACCAAAAGAGGTAGGTAGAGGGTAAGACACTGAAAGGAGAATTAGGGCTGAATGGAGAAGAGGCCAGAGCTAGAGGAGAGTGTCCTAAAATGACCTTTCCCTTTTTCAAGATAGCACCTAGACTCACTCTAGATAAGAATAAATTCTGAACCTGCTACATCCACAATTCTGTGAGACTATTTTATCCATCAGGTACTCTGGGTGCAGCGCCCGTGTCATGTGAGTTCTTCAGAGACCTACAAAAATGTTTGCGGCCAGAATACAAAACTATTGACTCCCAAATGTGAAAAGAAACCAGCAAAACGTAAATTAATAAATGTTTATTGCCAAAACACAATATTATTTAACCTCATTCGTTGTTCATTTTAGTATTCATAAAAATTTCATTACATCTGAAAACCGTTTGTAAGTTAAATTTGCTGACCTTGCAAAAACTCCTGAGTAAACATAATGATCGCCAAGAGATCCTAGCAAATTGCCAATTAAGTAAATTTTCAGTAGCCAATAACTTCTAAAGAATCATACAGAATTTTTACAGCAATATATATATATATATTTTTATGCAGGCTTTGGATGTATATTAATACATGTAATGTGATGTAAGGTCTGACACCTGGCGCCAGCCTTAGAATGTGCCTGTTCCTTGTGAAAAACTATAATATAAACTGAAAAAGGAAAATGTCCAGATGACAATAAATGTTCAGGTGAAAATTATGGAATTCTTAGGGTTTTACTCGAAGTGGTCTAAGGATTTAAAAAACATGAATTCATTCATTCCACAATATTGATCGAGCACCTACTATGTGCAGGGCACTATTCTGGGCAAAGGAAGACAACAGTAAAGAAAGTAGCAGACAACAACGACATAATAAAAGAATAACTTGAAACAAGGCTCACCGAGCCTCACTCTTCCCACCCACCTGAGGTGGGGCCAGGGAGCCTGACTAAGGGAAAGGGACCTTCCTCCTCAGAAAGAATGGAGAAAACTCGCACTGATGAAGTGCCTACTGTGTGCCAGACTCCATGCTAAGTGTTGCCTATTTCATTATCTTGTTTAATCCTTCTGATAGCTCTTTGCGGGCCTGTCATTTTCATAATAACAACAAGGAAACAGGCTTGAGGGCTTGGCCACCTGCCTGAGGTCAGATAGCTGGTCAGTGAGCAGGCCAGTTGGAATTTAGACCACAAGCCTCCCCTCGGACCCCCTTTCTGAGGGGCAGCCACGCTGCCGCATCATACTTGGGAAGTTCCGTGAACTGGCATGGTTGGCGAGAGCCAGGGAGACGGGCCGAGCTACTGGCGTTGTGCCTCTTTGGCACTAGGCAGGGACACAAGCCCCACCCAGGCCCTGGCTCTGTCAGGGAATTCCGACAGTGGCCTTGAGGGTTCTGCATGTGCTTTGTTCCTGTCCTCACTTACCTCCCCCTTAAATGAACATCTCTCTGGCCTGGGACTGCGTGCTCCCATCACCGCCCCCAACCCCCAACACCCCCAGCACCTCTTAGTCCTTCAGATGGGTATCTGTGGCTCCAGCAATGCTTTGCCACAGGATCCGAGCTCAATGTCCTCCACCTCTCTGGCAAGCTTGCAGGAGTGCTGCTTCCTCGCTCGGGGCTCAGCTCAGGCCAGCTGCTCTTCCAGCAGCCCCCTCAGCAGTGGACAGGCCTCTCCCAGGCCCTGCTGCCCAGCTACCCTCTCGTCTTCTCTCCTCCCCATGCCCGCAGCTCCTCTGGGGTGGCACTGGGCCTCACTGTCTCCTGGGCCAGACATCAGCAGCTCTGGGAATTGGACGTGTGTCAGGAGCAACCATCCCACGGGTTTGACTGCTCACTTCCAAGCACTCCTCCCTCAGGGTCCTCCTCCACGGGCTGCTGGCAAAATGATTCCAGACCCCAACACCTGTCTCTGGCAACCGAGCTAAGGTCCCTAAAAAGTGAGTTGGCCTTTCTGTCTTTCTGCTTAGTTTTCTAGCTTTCATCCCCCTTTTTTTTTTGCAAAGTACTTAAGTATGAAGAAAGAGGCAGCAGTAATTATGGTTTTTCTCCTTCTGGTAAAAGAGCTGTACTAAAGAGAGTTTGGGGATTCCTAGACACATATTTGGGCTGCCCCCTTCCCCCAGCCTCTGAAATAGAAGTCAATCTTCCTGTCCTTCTAGGGGCAGCTGCAGCTGCCACGCTAAAGGGCTGGTCAGAAGCTAAAGTGAATCGCAGCAAGCGGAAGCCATCCTGTCTTGTAGTAACAACAACTGATCGCGGCCCACGCCAAAAATACACCAATATAGACAGACTTCCTCTCTCTCTCTAACCTGCTATCTTTAGCAGACACCACCAGTCACCTGCCCAATATCCGCTCCTCTCGTCTTCCTAGTCTTGAAGACCTTCATTTCCAAGCCTCCTCGCAGCAAGGCAGATCTGACTGGCCGTGTCTGCTATCCCACCAGCCTCAGGATTTTGGACAGGATGACTCGAGATGCGGCAGCCAAAGCAGACTTTCAAAACATGACATCCACCAGGTTAAACAGACCCTACAAGTCTCACTCCTTTCATCTATTTGGAATTTAATTTTATAAATGATACTAGACATGAGTACTCTTTAATTTTCTTCCAGATGGACAGCCTGTTGCACTCATATTTTTTATTAAATAAATCATTCTTCCTCCACTGAACTGAAATCACACATTTTCATATGTAAAATTCTCATATAAAATGAGACCTATTTCTGAATTGTCCATCTGTGTTCTAATGCATAGAGTTATCCATATGCCTATATCACATGACTTATTATGGTGGCTTTTAGTGTTTTAACACTTAGTAAAGCAGGTGCCTCCACACTATGTTTCTTTCTTTACTTTTACTGGCTGTTCACAGGCATTTTTCCTTCATGTGACATTTAAGATCATCATAATTAATTAACCTCCCAAAGCCCTCATTGGAATTCTAATTGGAATTACATTACTATATTAATATTGACATAAGTGATTTTGTATGGTATGAACTCTTCTCATCCAAGAACATGATTAAGTTTTTCATTTATTCAGACACTAATTTACATCCTTCCATTTTCATATTATCATTTACATCACAAAGGTTCTTTACTTTCTTACTCATAGTTTAAAATTTTTGTTGGCATTATAAATGGAATGTTTCTCCCATTTCCATTTCCAGGTTCTTATTTCTAGAATAAAGAAAAGCTTGTATCCAACATTATCAAATTCTCTTAATTATTCTGGAATGTTTAGAACTTGACTTTCTTTGTTTTTCTAAGTATAGAATCCTATGATCTGTGTACCTCTTTTTTCCCCAATGTTTAACGTATTATTTTATTTTATCTTAATACATTCACCAGAACCTCCAAAACAATATTGAACAATAAAGGTAATAATTGGCATCACTGTCTTTTTTCTGAATTTCACTGATTGGTCTTCAGCGTTTCAATACTTAGAATGGTGTTTTCCATTTTCTATTTTGTTTTCAAAAATAGTTTTTATCATATTTATATAGTTTTCCTTTATTGCCATTTAGAGTTCTTTGGTAGTAATAACTGCTGGGGGTTGGGGGTTAAATCAAATGTCTTTTCAGCACTGATTGCTCTGGTCATATGGTTGTTCTCTTAATTTGTTGATATGACAAATTATTGATAAATTTCCTGATATCCAATCACTCTTGCTTTTCTTTCTTGATTGTAATGTACCATTCATTTGATACTTGCTGTATTCTTTTTGCTAATATTTCATTTTTAAGTTTTGCAGCTATATCCATAAATAATGTTGGTCCATATATTTTGTGTACTATTTGTGTAATAACTACTTTTGATATTAATGCTACACTGGCTTCATTAAATGAATTTGAGAGATTTCCATCTTTATTCTATGACCTGTAATAATTTTCTATGATCTAGAATAACACTGGTCTTATTTGTTCTTTTTTTTTTTAAAGGCGAAAAGATATATATATTTAGAATTAGCCAGTTGGACTCGGTTTAGATGATCCCAATTTTGTTGGCAACATCCAAAGCATTGTAATCCGGAGCCAGTCGAACATATGCCTTCTTCTCTCCATCAAGCTTGATCAGGGTGTTGACCTTGGCCACATCAATGTCGTAGAGCTTCTTTACAGCCTGTTTGGTCTGGTGCTTGTTGGCCTTGACATCCACAATGAACACAAGCGTGTTGTTGTCTTCTATCTTCTTCACGGCGGACTCAGCGGTCAAGGGGAACTCGATGATGGTATAGTGCTCAAGCTTGTTTCTCCTGGGGGCGCTTTTCCCAGGATATTTGGGCTGCCTCCGGAGCCACAGTGTCTTTGGCCATGGGAAGGTGTGTGATGTACAGATCTTCTCTTTTTAGTGGCTGTGGCCACCTTTTAGCACTGCCTTTTTGGCCTTCAAAGCCTTTGCTTTGGCTTTTGCTTTGGGATGGACAGGATCTTCCTTCTTCGCCTTCGACACCATCCTGTGAAAAGATATTTTTTCTTTATAGAATAAATCTTATCCAGCTGTAAAATCGTCTGATCCTGGCTCTTTTCATACTAGTAGATCTTTCAGTGCCTTCCTAATTTCTTCCACAGTAATTGTTCTGCTCAAATTTTTCACCTCTTAATGGGTCATTTTTGGAAACTGTATTTTTCTGAAAATCATTGTTTTCATCTAGATCAGGTTAGTAAACAGTGGCTCACAGGCCAAGTTCAAGCCCACAACCCATTCTACAGCATTGAACTAAGAATGATTTATAAATTTTTAAATGATTAAATTCTCAATCATTATTTAAATGTCTACATAATATCTTTGATTTTTACCTCTTGGCTCACAAATGCCAAAACATTACTACCTGGCCCTCTACAGAGAAAGTTTGCCAGCCCATGTTCTTAATTTTTAAATAGATTGCCAATCAGGTGCATGCAATATTCGCCTATTGTTTTAATCTTTGCATTATCCGCAGCTCTGTCTCTCTTCTTGCTCCTAGTCTGGCATATTTTTGCTCTCACATTTTTTTCTTAACCAGGCTTATGAAAAGCCTACCTTTTTCAAAAAACTAGCTTTTATATTTATTTATACACTGTACTCTTTTAGTTATCTATTTCTTTAACTGTGGCTTTTGGCTGTATTATCACATTTCATCATTATTTTGGATACTACTTAGAAAAACAAAATGCTTTCACATAATCTAGAAGATAAGGCCCTCTTATCTCTTAAAATGTTTACATATTGAAGACCTCTTTTAGATTTATGTAGGCATAAATTTTAATCATATTTTTCTTGTGCATCCATAAAAGGAAAATATAAAATTGCTTAAGGTATTTCTAAAATGTCTTCTCATTGAGAATCCAGCACTTTTAAATCACTGTGAATTCAATCTTCAGTGTTCATATTTTGCCATACAATATTGTCCTCTGTGCTGGTGGTGAAGCATTTCTTAAAAGAGTGTTCCACTATTGTTTCCAATATTTTCTTCCAAATTGTTGGTACTTGCTCTGCAAGTTTTGATGCTAGTTATCTCTTACTGTAAGTGTCATTCAAAATATTTCAGACATCAGCCAGTACTCATATTTTTTTCCTCAAATAGTGCTTAAATGGTTTTTTGACTGACATGCCAAAGGATTTCAATCATGCCACCAGGAAAAACAACCAAGTTCTTACATGCATAGGCAATAACAATGGGGTCACACTGCTACATGGTCAACAGAAATTGAGGACACATCCTGATTTCGGAGATGTCAAAATAAAAAATAAAGTGGGCCTTGAATTGATGAAATATGGTAATTTTTACTTCCTGGCTTATCTGGGTTTATTTTACATTTTTTGCTTTTTTGGTAAGATAAGTAATATGTTTAGTCTTTCTTCTATAAAAATGAAAATACTTAAGGCTATGAATTTTTCTATGAGAATAGCTCTTGTGTGACTCTTAAGGTTTTCAAATAAAATATTTTCATTGCTTTTAAATAGATTGTAAATTCTGTTTTGATGTCCAGTTGTACCAAGTGTTATCTATTTATTTTTATTCTCCATGTAGTGATATTTTGGTTACTTTTCAGTATTTGTTTATAATCATATTAGATTATGACCATACAATTTGTCTCATAAAATCTCTAACTTTAAAAATACGGTGCCTTTTGTGGCAATATATATAGCTGATTTTATATTATAAATTCTTGTGGACATACAAAAATATATAATATTTATTCAAAGAAAATAAAACAGAATTTACTAAGAATTAAAATCAGTTTGATAATT
>RJWJ010032572.1:0-18026 GCA_004363605.1 Indri indri
TCTTCTTCTTCTTCTTCTTCTTCTTCTTCTTCTTCTTCTTCTTCTTCTTCTTCTTCTTCTTCTTCTTCTTCTTCTTCTTCTTCTTCTTCTTCTTCTTCTTCTTCTTCTTCTTCTTCTTCTTCTTCTTCTTCTTCTTCTTCTTCTTCTTCTTCTTCTTCTTCTTCTTCTTCTTCTTCTTCTTCTTCTTCTTCTTCTTCTTGTATTCCCATTATATGTATGTTATAACCTTTTGCGACTTAGCTGACATTTGTATTCCTTGGTATGAAACAAGAGTTACGATGCTAAGTGTTTCCAAGTTGTGATTGTTTAGGACAAGAAATCCTATAACAAAGCATGTGTCAGCCGAAGGTTGGTTGTTTTCCAAATCAGAGCACTACTCTGCCTCACCTTCCCTCTGACTTTGGCCACTTGATTTCAGTGCCCTCTATGATCATGTTGTCACTTCATGATTTTCTAACAGGACAGCATTTTAACTTTTGATGCTTCTCACAATGGGGTCTAGCAGGCAGAAATTCCCTTGGTGATCTGTGAGAATTTTTTCCTCTTAAAACAATCCAAGTAAATTTTGAGAACTATTTATTTAGATCCCAGAGCTAGTTGGAAACAAAAGAGCTGGGGGAAAAATGTGTCTCCTAGAGTTCTGAAATGTGTCTGTTCTCTCTCTCCTTTAGAGCCAGACAAGATACAAAACCTACATTGCCGACCTCAGAACTCAACGGCCATTGCCTGTTCTTGGATCCCTCCTGATTCTGACTTTGATGGGTATAGCATTGAATGCCGGAAAATGGACACCCAAGAAGTTGAGTTTTCCAGAAAGCTGGAGAAAGAAAAATCTCTGCTCAGCATCATGATGCTAGTGCCCCATAAGAGGTACCTGGTGTCCATCAAGGTACAGTCAGCCGGCATGACCAGTGAGGTGGTTGAAGACAGCACCATCACAATGATAGACCGTAAGTGTCCCTGGAGGTGCACCTGGAGCCTCCTTTCACTCAGGGTGAGGGGGCTCTGCACCTTTCTATGTCATACTGTCCCCACTATTCACTTGCATACAGTTCAAGTTTGCATAAGCCCATCTGGTTGTCACTTGGAAAGGAGGACCTAAAAGACTCCAAGAAATGAAAACATTTCTCTGGCTAAAGTACCCTGCCAGCAAACAAGTTAAGTGATCTTAAAGTAACTGGATGAGTTAGTATTTAAATACATCACTTTGCCTGATATAGTTGGAGCTATAATGGAGCTTTTAAGCAATTTGATGCTACAACTTCAGGAAATCCTGCTGAAGAGCTGCCTCTTTCATTATGTTTAATGTGCCACTAGCAAATCACTTCCTCCCCCTGCTTTCCTTCAGGAGAGGAGGAGAGTTTCTTGATTACAAGTGTTAAACACATACACACACGTGTGTGTGCACACACATACGGTCTGAGGTAGGGGCGGAGCCCTGCATTTCACTAACTGTTGTTTATCATGTGAAAGCAGAGTTGTGACCCCTCTCGGTTCCTTCCTCACCTCTTTTCCCAGGCCCCCCTCCTCCGCCTCCGCACATTCGCGTGAATGAAAAGGACGTGCTAATTAGCAAATCTTCCATCAACTTCACGGTCAACTGCAGCTGGTTCAGCGACACCAACGGAGCCGTGAAATACTTCACGGTGGTGGTGAGAGAGGCTGATGGTAAGTTGTCATGAGTTAACTCTACTGTTTCTCACAGTTCACGTGGGGACTCTTTCTGTGACAAGTTTTTAATACCACGCGGCTCAATCTCTGCTGGATACACAGAGATGTAACGAAAAACTCCTCAAAGACTCAAAAAATAGGCAATAAAGCCTATTATCCTCTGGGTTGAATTATTAAATGGGAAAATAATAATGATAGCAATGACAGCAATGACAATAATGACCATCATCTATTGAGCCCTTACTATGTGCCAGGCATTGCTGGAAGTGCATTGCGCGTATTGACCCGTTCTATCCTCTTCACTATTTATTCCATCTTGCCTACTGCTCTCTTGTTCCGCCACTGAACAGCAGTATGCTTCAAGTCTGTCCGCCCATCCCTGCCTCAAACACCTCAACTGACCATATACTCGCAAACCACCCACCAGTTTACAAAAATAATCAAAAACTTGAAAGAAGGAAAAGATGTTCATGAGAAGTGTTCCTCCTTTTTCTAACAAATTTTAAATAGTATGTTTTATTCTCTGGTTTCCTAAATTATTTACTGTCTACCTAATGCCTGCAGACAGGGCAAATACTGGGTAGTAATCACAACATTCCATTAACCACTGAATATGATCTTCAGAGCTTATTATAACACCATTTGCTGAGCCACCAGTAGGAATGTTGTGTTTGGGGCACACATGTCCATGTATGTATTTGCCACTGAGGTCTTGTGTATTATGTCTCCAGAAGAGATGCTCATGCCTGGAATGGCATTAATATATTTTACCTTCCTTATATTTTTCAAAATTGTTTAATGTGCCACACATGAGTTTCTTAAGCATCCCTGATAATTTTGATCCATTTGTGACTAAGGGGGAAACTTTAAACCTGACAAACACTGAAGCAATTTCTAGGCTAAATGGTATTTTAATCTCACTGGGTATCTAACAGTCTGTGTGCTTTTATATTTTATTTAATTGTACTAAAGCTAGTTGTGCATAACTAATTAAATAATTTCAAGGGTCAGTGGTGCATCCCAGATTTCCTCACACCTCATAATTGAAGATAAATTGGTGAACTGTGGAAAGACTTTAGATTTAATTAGGCTGCAATGAAGACAATGTTTTACTCCATGAATATAAGGCAGTGACCAAAAAGAAGTCACACCCCAGAAAACAGCCTTGTGTTCTCCAGCTGTGTTGAGTTTCCATTATTGATGTCCATGGAGATGGGCTGTGGTTCCTTGGTGGGCTAAGATAACAACCCATGTCATATCAATGTCATTTATAGCATATATGCTTATTCTAAAGGCAGCGTTCCTTTTTAACTATTGCCAACAAAATATTATTTCCAAGACCCACTTGTTGTGAGAAAATTTTATTAAACAAGAGTCCAGGATGCTATGATGAACCCCCACAGCACCACTCCTTGAAGTTCATTGTAAATGGTATCTGGTCTTTATAATATTTATCTTCCTACTTTTGCTTTTCTCCAGCCAACATCAAAACTAGCCTGCAGTGCCAAAACACACAGCAGGCTGGGTAGATAGGGGAAGAGTTCTGGGAAGTGCTCTGAGTGAGGGGCCGAATTTGAGCCAGGATTAAACTGTACTCAAGATAACAGAGAGCCATGTACACAGAGCCACACACACACAGAGCAATTATCAGACCAGGCATGGCACATGGAGCGTGCCTTGTGGGATGACCGCTCTGGCCTGTGACACGATTTCTCTTATCTTTTCCCTATTTCCCAGGTCATAGGGGTTTCCTTATTAGCTCAACTACAGTGGTTATTGGCAAGGTAGAGAGCTCATTGAGTGGGTTGACTCTCACAATGGGGAGTTGTCCAACTCTCTGGAGTTGCAGGACATGTTATCGTTTCATGCGACGACTTACCCTCATTTTATTTCCTAGGAAAATGATGGTATAGATGTGTATTTTACATACACACATATATACTTTATTTGTATTTTAGAAAAAATGAATTAAAATTAATTGCATTAAGAGAACTTCATATCATCCTCTGAGATCCCAGAATCTGTACTCTGGGGGTGGCCAGAGATAGTGGATGAAACCACTTAGAAATCACTGAAATCACTCAAGTCACGAGAAAGGCTGTCTTTAACGGTGGGTTTTCTCCTCCAGGCAGTAATGAGCTGAAGCCAGAACAGCAGCATCCTCTCCCTTCCTACCTGGAATACAGGCACAATGCCTCCATTCGAGTGTATCAGACCAACTATTTTGCCAGCAAATGTGCCGAAAGTCCTGACAGCAACTCCAAGAGTTTTAATATTAAGCTTGGAGCAGAGATGGAGAGCCTCGGTGGAAAATGCGATCCCAATCAGCAAAAATTCTGTGACGGACCACTGAAGCCACACACTGCCTACAGGTTAGATGGATTACCATCATTTTGCTAGGAGGGAGGTGCTACATTACTAGGCACTCAGCTGTCTGAGCATCTGATGCATGTGAGCTCCTGTAGATTAATAACCTATGTTACAAGAGTACTCTATATATTACTGGGTAATTTATAAAAGTTGGGTTCCTGCCTCTATTTGCAGGTAATGTGTAAAGAGAGCCTTCAGCCTTGTACAGAAGCTCCAGTTCTTTATGTGTAGAATGCAAGGTTCTTAACAGATTGTTCTTTCTCCTACAACTTCTTTAACATGAGTCAGATAATTTACGATGTTCGCTATTGTGAAAATGTCCAAATATTAATAGAAAGACTGAGTTTAGGGAGACCCAAACCATATAAGGTTATATCTACCACTTTTAATGAGGACTGGAATTACCTTCTAAGGCGTTGTAAAGATAGTCCAGACAGAGCTCTTAAAGGAAAAGGGCCCCTGAATGAATGGGGCACCCTCTCCTCCCACTGAGATGGCAGATGGAAAGGAGCAGCCGTTTGGCTTTGGCCCCAGGAGCATTGCTGCCGCCAGCGGGCCCTCCCAGCCGCAGGAACTGGTAGTGCTGTTGCTCTGCACTGCGTTTTCAGAAAGCAGGTACAAGCAGGAGTACACAGCATCCCAGTTAGTGTCCTCAGGAGACAGGGACCGAGGCTACTGTCTTGGCTATAAGGCTATAGACATCCTGGAGTATTACTTTTGTGGAGGATGTACCTTCTCTGTTGGGTGTTGGACAAGCTGGTATCTAGGCCATTGTGGCAGCCAATCAGGTTCTCCACAGGCCAGTGTCCATTCTGGTTGGTCAGTGCTGAGATCTCATTGATTCTCACATATTTGGAGTATCGCTCCTGGGTCTCAGTAGACAAAACTCTTCCACCAGATCCAAAAGGAGACTATGACGTAGCATCACACCAGAGAGAGTTTTTAGCCCCTCCCTTACAGGGCAGGCAGATGTTTTCCTAAAACAAAAGACTCACTTTTGGCGGGAACTCTGTGGAGGTACCTCTGCTTCAGATTCAGCAGAAGCTTGCTGTTGCCTCCCAGGCAAAGTCAGCATTTCCAGAATAAACGCACAAACTTATTAGTGATATTTACTTCAAGACGTAAATATCAGCTCAACCCCCTACCAGACTCACAGCCCCCTGTCAACCCACAGCTGCACAGTTGGGCACCCCCTCAGCTCCATTTTCACAGCACCCCGTCCCTGCATCCCTCCAATACTGCATTTACAAGTGGCTTTTAATCCTTTATCGAATTACCTGTCCTCTTCACTAGACTGCAAGAGCTCACAGTCTAATAGGGGACACAACATGTCATGGGTTATGAAACAATATGGCATGTACCTGGCACGAACGAGGTGCTCGTGAAATGTTTATGAACAAATAAGGGAATGAGCCGAGATGCTCTGTGAAAGTTACACATTCTTGTTATAGCTTAATCAACTCAGGGCATACAAACTTGTTTTCTAGAACACAGCTTTCCTGTATTTCTCCAATATACATTTGGTTCAGGCCTGTTAAAAGCACGCCAGGCAGACAGTGCTTGATAAGAGGAGACACAGCCTTTCAAAGCACAGGGAAGAGCCACATGCTAAGCAGCGTGTTGTGTGGCGACGGCTGAATTCCTGCTCAGTGCAGTCAGAATCCTGCCTGTCTCAAGGCAATAATCACCACAGTGACCCTCGATGCTGTCAGGCATCTTTTTTCCAAAGGGAAGAGATACACAGGAAAGAACATGGAAAAAGAAAAATTAGGATTGAAAAGAAATGGGAAATGCTGGGTTTAACCCATATGCAAGTTTATTATGTCAACGAATGTCATGTGCTCCCTTCATTGTTGGGTTGCTATTATCCGTATGTATTATTAGCATTGTTCCATATGGAAGGAGAAAGGGCAGATCATCATGGGGAGAGGCAGCCTGGAAATTAGGAAAGTGCTGATCTGGTTTTGCTTTTATTCTAAATAGAATAGCAATGTGACCACGGTCAGGTGGTCAGCTTCTCCTGACCTCATTTTCCTCAAATGAAGGAAATTAAACCACATGATCTCTAACTCTCTGCTTTAGGATTCTGATTCTGGACACGCTGAAAGTGGAAATAATTCTGTCAGATATCTGTTCATTAAAATAGTGTCTTATTCATATTATGGGCATGCCGATAATAATATGTTCAATATATGTTTTCTCGCCTCCTCTGTGTAAGGTACTGGGCCAGGTGTTGTGGGCGATAGAAAGATAAATAAGAGGGAGCCCCTGCCTTCAAGGAGCTTATGATGCAGAAAGAGAAAGAAGAACTGTTTGTAAACATACAGGCAGAAATGTTGAAGGGCGTAAGAGCTATAGGAAAATAAGTGCTGCGGAGGTTCGAGGCTTCTTGAAGGGAGTACCGTTTTACCTGAGTATTAAAACATATGAAAGGACTTGGAAATATGGAGATAGGGACAGGAGGAGATTCAGTGTGGAGAGAAGAGGGAATAGTGAGAGTCAGAATACAAAGAGAGATTGTTTAGAGAAGAGCAAATAGTCCGGTTTCAAACAAAGGGTGTGTGAAAAGGAGGAGTGGGGAATATAAGACCAGGATGACAGGATGGGACAGGATTGTGGGTGGGCGCTAAGTGTGGGCTAGAAAATGTAGTTGTGGTATTTATTTTTTGGAACGAGTTGTAAGGACAGAGTTACTGATGACCCATTAATTTTAAGCCAAGCCTATACTAGGTCATTATCTCCTTCCTGTGTTCCTGAAGGTTCTTACTCATCTGCATCCATTTTGTGCTTTGTGTTTACATCTGTGATTCCTAGAATTTCAGAGCAGAACATGTCAAGGTTGTTATAACTGATGTTTTTATTTTATAGCTGAGGAAACTGAGCCATAAAGACCTTTAGGGACCATTTAACTAATTAGTGACAGAGTGAGAGCTAGACCTCAGATCCTCTGACTCCTAGCTCAGGCTCTTTTTGCCATCCTTCCAATAGAAGTCATTGCTTTTAACCAAAAAATGAAGCCAAAAGGAATTATGGGAAAGAGATCTGCACTAGGAGTCAGAAAATGTGGAGTTTAGTTTTATTTCACCAGCTTTCTCTGTGATCTTGGGCAAGAAAACATGGAATCTCTCCAGGATTTAGGTTCCAACCCTCTAAAGTAACATAATAAGCTCCCTTATTATACTGGAGAGATTAAAGACGATCAAATAGAACTACGTTGGAAAAAGTCCTTCCACACTTATAAATCACTACAAAAATGTAAGAAACTCTTATCATCAGAGACACTCCTTTCAATATCCAAATATATAATAAATTAGCAACACACCAACTTCTTACCTTGCCATTTAATGTGCAGTGACTGCCTGTTAACCCTTTGGGGACATTTCACAATATACTTCCATCAACAGTCTTTTATTCCTAGAAGTTCAACTTTTGACTTGGAAAGGACCTTTTAGAGATGAAAATTATAGATGTGGTTGATCAATATCATCTCGATGTTCATTTTACAAGATTACACTTGGACCCGGGCACGAGTCAGATCAGAACTATTTGCCCAGGCCCAGTGCTGCTTCAGCATTGTCACAGGACATGGCCAGATACCTTTGGGTTAAACAAATGTAGAATTTTTAAAAGGAAAGAGAAGTCTTCCATTTACTTTCATAAAATTTAAATTAACACTAGCAAAAGGTTTCCCATATAAACCAAGCCTAATACTCTTGTCAGTAAACCTACAGCCAGAGACGCTTCAAGATAGAAGGAACTCAAGAGTCTCCCAAGCCACTCTTTAATTTAGTGCAGGGATACCCTCCGACTGCTTCCCTGGGAGCTGGTTCTCCTCCAGCCTCTGCTTAAATCCCATCCCCCAAGCCCCCACCCCTGACAAATGACTGGGCGCTCGCTGCCTGTGAGGCAGCCCATACTCTTCTAGATGTTAGAAAACAACTTTATATTCCTGAACTCCTCCTTCCCTCTGACTTCAGCCTACTGTGCCTAGTTCTACCTTCAAGAAGAAAAATAATCATGTCTATTTACTCTCATCCATGGAGGCCTTCCTTAAATCTAAAGTCAGCTATCATGTGCCTTTAAGTCTTCTCTGTCATTGTCCTAGTCATTCACCTCAAGCGATCTCTGTTCCTCCCTAAAATATATCCCCAGAAATTGCGTGCAGTCCTCCAGACTAGGCCTGACTCATGCAGAGAGCATGAGACTATGATGCGGATCATGGGCTTTTCATTCAGGCAGAGCTTACAAATCTGTGTTTTAGTAGCTGCATCTTGCTTGCCTATTGAATCTAGGACCAGCTGATCTTCAGGCACTATCCCATGTGGACACACGGACAGTCACCTCAGCAGCTCTCCTATCCAGGTGACTGGAGTCGCTCCAAGTGTCAGCTGGAGAGGTCTAAATCAATGTCTCTCTGTCATTCTAAATCCAGTACATCCCAAGGAGAGCTCAGCCTCTTTCACCAGTCTCTCTCCCCATTTCTACCAACAATGCCATTGTTCTCCTGAGTGACCTGAGTTCACTCTTAGGCCCATCCTTGCTCCCTCCCTGCTCCTCTGCAGTCTGGGCCCCACCTGGTCCTTCCTCACAGGCTTCCTTCTGTTTCATTGCCACTGACCCGGGCATAGGCCCCATGGCCTTGGCCTGGAATATTGCAGCAGTCTCTTAACTGGGCTCTCTGCTCCCAGCCACCCTATCTCCTTAAACACAGTTTCCTCCAAATTCCAGCATTCCTCATTTGCAATTGTATAAATGCTTTTTTCTTTTACTATTTGCCTTATTTCTTTATATTTTGCTTTTCCAAGTTTTCAAGAGCAATGACCCTGTATCTCTGTAACTTCAGCAATTAGATGTCAAAGGGGCCTTTAATAAGCATTTCTTATTGATGACAATAAGTATGATATTAAAAAATTTTTAGATAAAAAGATGTTTAGAAAATAACACCAAAAAGGGGGAAAGGTATGTAAGTCAAAATAGCAACGACAATAATAATATTGATATTTGAGCCACTCGATCGCTCTAATGGGCATCTCAGAATTACTGCTCCCACAAATGAACTCTGTCTGGATTGTCCCAAACCCCTCAATCTATTCCTCGTGTTAGTAAATGGCACCTCCATTCTTTGACTTGTTCCCCAGCCCAAACACGTGGGATCATCCTAGATTCCACTCTTTTCTTTTGTATTCTACATCTATCAGCAAATCTTGCAGCTCTTCCTTTGAAATAGCTAACGTTTCCCACGACCTTCACCACTAGCCCACCTGGATCGTTGCAATACCCTTCCAACCAGTGTCCCTTCTGGTACCTCTGCCTCTCTGTCTATTCCCCGTGCAGCAGCCAGAGTGATCCTGATGAACACCCTCCAGTGGCTTCCCATGTCACTCAGTCGTCATCGTGGCCTCCTGGGTCTGTTGTGGTCTGGTCCTGTCTACTTCTCTGATCTCATCCCCAACCACTCCCTTACTGTGCTTCGACCATGCTGGTCTCCTTGCTGGTCTTCAGACACTGCAGGCGTGCTCCAGCCGCAGAGCCTGGCACCTGTGTTCTCTCTACTTGGAATGCAGGCCTGGCTCCCTCCCTCACATTCCTCAGACTTCTGTGCAAATGTCCTCTTTTCATAGAGCCCTTCAGTGACTGTGCTGAATAAAGCAGCCCCACGTGCTCTGTTCCCATGGCTTTCCTCTCCATTGCCCTGCTCTTTTCTTTCTCATAGCACACCTGTCATCTGACATATTATATTTGCGTGTTTATTGTCTGACTTCCTTTATGAAAATGTAACCTCTGGGATGGTAGGGACTTTGTTTTATTTTTTGCAATCTCCCCAGCTCCTAGAACAGGGACTGGTACACAGCAGGGGCTCAATAAATATTTGATGAATATATCGATAAATGAATGCATGAAGCAAGGTCTGCATGATTCCATAGTTCATGTCCTACCCTGCTAGGCATGGACCAGGTGCCTACCCTGTTTCTCCTTAAACATATTTTTTTTTTTTTTTTTTTTGGAGACAGAGTCTCACTGGGTTGCTGGGGCTAGAGTGCCGTGGCGTCAACCTAGCTCACAGCAACCTCAAACTCCTGGGCTCAAGCAATCCTTCTGCCTCAGCCTCCCGAGTAGCTGGGACTACAGGCATGCGCCACCATGCCCGGCTAATTTTTTCTATATATTTTTAGTTGTCCAGCTAATTTCTTTCTATTTTTAGTAGATACAGGGTCTCGCTCTTGCTCAGGCTGGTTTCGAACTCCTGAGCTCAAACAATCTGCCCGCCTCAGCCTCCCAGAGTGCTAGGATTACAGGCGTGAGCCACCACACCTGGCTCCTTAAACATATTTTTCAGCCAGTTCTATTGTGCTCAGCAACTAATTTGTATTTAAATAAATCGATTTTCTTTTCAGAATCAGCATTCGAGCTTTTACACAGCTGTTTGATGAGGACCTGAAGGAATTCACGAAGCCACTCTATTCAGACACGTTTTTCTCTTTGCCTATCACCACTGAGTCAGGTAAGGCTAACCTTTTGATCCACCCACATCTTCTGCCAACTACCATGTCACCTACAAGGACCTCTATGGGGGAGGAGATCTGGTGATTTGGCTGATGGGGGGGACGTTTATTTTCACTTAGAACTTAATCTTTATATGATCATAGATTGATAAAGATTAGAGGGATTGCACAATTTCTGTAAAGAAAGTACTGCAAAGGGATTCATCTAGAAAAGAAGGTAGATTCAGTGGAATGTTGCTATAAAGGAAAAAAAGAAAAAAAAAGAAAAGAAAATTTAAAAGAAGAAAAGAAGGTTGAAGTACAAGATTTTTTTCTATTAAAAATGAATTATTTTTTAAACAGTGAGTGAAAAACATTAAAATCAAGAGCTTGCACAGGCCAAAATGTAAGTTGGTACAAAAGGCTTTCAGTTATAAGTGAGAATGTATGTATGTATATATATAGAAATGCATAGGGAAAAAAGATTAGCAAGTATTAAAACACCAAAGTATTAATGATGAGTATCTCAAAGTAGTGGGATCATAGGTGATTTTTATTCTTTTTGCTTATTATTTATTGCCTTTACATGATTAAAAAATGTTACTTTAAAAGGCTGTACATAAAAATTTATGAAAAAAACTTCTCTAGTGTATTAGAGGGAAAGTCTGAGTAGCTAATATTTACTGGTCACCCTATCTATGGAGGTACAGTTTTAAGCATTTTACACAGAATAACTCACCCAGTCCTCACTACGACCTTTCAGGTCGATGCTATTATCACCTGCATTTTAAAGGTGAGGACCTGAGGCACCAAAAGGTTAAGTAACTTGTCCAAGATGGTATGGCTTTCTGGCACTTTCTGCCTGAGCATACAATTTCTTACTGCACTGTCTCTGAATATTCCCATCATTGCTAAGAATAGCATCATTTTCATCACCTTCTTTCTCGACACCATTGTCTGCCCAGCCCTTCCTTGTAGCCAGTGTTCTACAATACTTGACCTCTAGGTCTGGGGAAGTTCTTCTTCATAGCTAAAACTGGCTGTTGTGCTGCATGACAAAAGATGACTCAGCCTCACAAGCATTTCAATCTATTTATGCCAAATATGGGGATAATCTTCTACTTTTCCAACCAAAGAGGGATCAGAACACAGTTAAGAAGATTTAGATGTCTTTGCTTATAATTTAATGTTTAGCAGGGACTTTGTAAACACAATTCTTTCCTATGTGAATATTGCTATACAACAAAAATTATGTGTAGTCCAGTAAAGGAATACAGCAAACATATATTTAAAAAAAGACGATTGTGTTGATTTGATGAGTCTTAAAAAACAACATGGAATAAACAAATCCAAGGCCTTAAACTACAACTTCAAAAATGGGCTACTCCATAGACCTAAATATAAGAGGTAAAACAGTAACACATTTAAAAGAAAATATACAAGTAAATCTTTGTGACCTTGGGTTCAGAAATAGTTTTTTTGATATGGCACCAAAAGCATAAGCAATAAAAGGAAAAACAGATAAATTGGACTTAATCAAAATTTAAAATGTTTGTGCTTCAAAGGACACAATCAAGAAAGCAAAAAGACAACCTACAAAATGGGAGAAAATATTTGCAAATTATATATCTTATGAGGGCTGACTATTCAGAATATATAAAGAATTTCTACCTTACAATTCAATAATAAAAAGACAACACGATCGTAAAATAGGCGAAGGATCTGAATAGACATTTTTCAAAAGAAGATGTGTATAATTGGCCAATAAGCATATGAAAAGACGTTCACCATCATAAGTCATTAGAGAAATACAAATCAAAACCACAGTAAGATACCACCTCACATCCACTGGAATGGCTACAATTAAAAAGACAATAACAAGTAGATATGGGGAAAGTGGAACCCTCATACATTGCTTGTGGAGATATAAATGGTATAGCTGCTTTGGAGAACAGTTTTGCAATTCCTCAAAACGTTAAGCCTAGAGTTACCACATGATCCAGCAATTCCACTTATCTAAGTATATACCTAAGAGAATGAAAACAAATGTCCACACAAAAACTTGTACATGAACGTTCATAGCAGCATTATTCATGATAGGTAAAAGGTAGAAACAATCCAAATGTCCACCACTGGATGAATGGGTAAGCAAAATGTGATATATCCCTACAGAGGACTATCATTCAGCTATAAAAAGGAATGAAATATCAATATATACTATAACACGAATGAACCTTGAAAACATTATGCTAAGTGAAAGGAGCCAATCACAAAAGACCACATATTTATGACATCCTTTATATGAAATGTCCAGAACAGGCAAATACATAGACACAGAAAGTAGGTTAGTGGTTGCAGGGGTTGAGAAGAGGGAGGAATGGGAACAACTGATAATAGGTATGAGGTTTGTTTGGGGGGTAATGAAAATGTTATAAAATTGATTGTGGTGAGAACTGCAAAACTCTGTGACAATACTAAAAACCATTGAATCGTACAACTTAAATGGGTGAATTATATGATATGTGAATTATATTTCAATAAAGCTATTTTAAAAACAATGAGGCTTCCTTACCTGTTCATAAACTCCCAGTGGCAGTATCATACCAGATAACAAAAATGAGATTCTGTTAAAATAATTCGCAATTCAGTGGATTTGCCGAAGCCCCAAATGTTATGTGACATGTTTTATATACGTGAAATCGCATTTTTATATTGTTGGCAAACTTCTGGCCTTTATCTCAGGTGCCCCAAGCTTTACAAACAAAGTCCAATATTCCTTTATGAGTTACACACTGTTAACTTCAAAAGTATACAGTCATGTCCAGCCTGACCATTACAGGGTGGCAGCCAGTATTTCATCTTCTCAGCTGCATACTCGTAGCCTTTGGAAAGTAAATGCCTCACTGTGGGCATCGCTTGAATTCTATTTGGAATAACATCATTTGGGAGCTACGGCCTCAGTAGCTCCCTTACTGGTTCCCTCACACTAATTTTCCCTCCTGGGTTTGTTGTTTCCATCTGGATTCTTGTAGAGCCCTTGTTTGGAGTTATTGAAGGTGTGAGTGCTGGTCTGTTTTTAATTGGCATGCTGGTGGCTGTCATTGCCGTATTCATCTGCAGGAAGAAAACGAGGTAAGTACAAAGATCCCTTTGGTGATTGAGCCCACAGCTGTAAAGATGGAACTGAAAATGCCCTTTAGCCTGAAAAGTAAGAAGGGAAAATAATTCAATTTCCCCAGGTTAAATCATCAGTGTTTTCCCAATAAAAATAAAAGCCAAATTCTAAAACCATGACTCACTCTTTTTCAGCTCCTTTATATACCATTGATGAATTTGGTCCTTACCGAATAACTGAGGGACCATATGTAGCTTTCCTTAAACATGAAGCCAGATGCGATGGCACATGCCTGTAGCCCCAGCTACTCAGGAGGCAGAGGTGGGAGGATCCCTTGAGCCTAGGAGTTCAAGACCAGCCTAGGAAACATAGCAAGACCCTGTCTCAAAAAAGCCAAAAAAAAAAAAAAAAAAAAAAATGAAAAGACTCCTTTTGCATAGGAAAAAAACATTTTAGTGTGGTTCATATTCTAATGAAGACAGAGATGTTTGCAAATTGTGTGCCCAAGTGCTTTTCTGAAATATCCTGAAAAGTATGGGTGACATCACCATTTTGTGGCTCATATGTGCCATCCTAATTTAAGAAGGGACCTAAAAAAACCAAATAGCATGTGGCCCCAATGCTTTGCCTTCTTCTCTTAGTAAATTTTTTTTATTTGGCACATTGGTCTTCTCTCTTGCAGTCATGTCTGGTTCACTCTTGTGAGTTTTTTGTTTTTTTTTTTTAAGGAAAGTTTTATTGAGAATGTGGGAAGTGATTATAACCTGTAGCCAAAAACCAGAAGACAAATCTTCGGTTATTGCAGAGATCCGTTTCTGAGTGGGAAAGTTCTACTTCTTTATGCTCTTTCCTTTCCCTCCCCCAAAGAGATGTTGGCTGAGTGCAAATCTACATGAATACTGAAAAATCCAATTTGCACAAACATGCACAGCCTTACCATAAATGGAAAAATTTGTTCAAGCCAAGTATCATAATCAGAATAAAAATCTTCTCCCTTACATTTCAGCCATGGTCGAGAAAGGCCCTCTGCCCGCCTGAGCATACGTAGGGATCGGCCATTATCTGTCCACTTAAACCTGGGCCAGAAAGGGTAAGCACCACATTCAGCTTCATATAATTTATTGAAAGATGGTATTATGTGAGATTTGCTAAGGAGGTCTTTCCTTTTCTTTTGGTTTTCCTTCACAGTAACCGGAAAACTTCTTGGTAAGAGAGAAAACTCATTAATTACTATATTATCTGCCTTTGAAATATGACTCAGATTGGTTACACCATTTTCCCTTTTCTGGAGTAATTTTTGTTTTGTTTCATTTTCAATTACAGCCCAATAAAAGTAAATCAGTTCGAAGGGCATTTCATGAAGCTGCAGGCTGACTCCAACTACCTTCTGTCCAAGGAATACGAGGTACAACTCAGACAGAATGAAGCCCCAGCACCTCTAGTCCTTGGCAGAATTTCCCTCCTAACCCTTACTTTGGAACCATAGGCTGATGGGGCTCAGGAGTTAGGATGCTGCTTAGGATCTCAGCTGCGCCCTCTTTTATGCCTAAACCATTCCCTGAACAATATACCACCTAATCTCAGAGGCCAGTTCGAGCCCCAGAGTAGCACGGCAAACCACGTGCTACCTGGATCTCATGGTAAGGAAGAGCTAACAAATCTCAAATGCAAACATAATGCTGTCAGTGTTTCAGCCTGGCCATTTGCTTGGCTGGGAAATGACATCGCTTGGTGAAAAGTACCCGGGCTTTGGATTTGATTCCCAGCTTTGCCACTGTGTAACCTGGGGCAAGTTAGTTACCCTGTCTGAGCCTCATCTGTAAAATGGTGATAAGAACACCTCCCTTGGCCGGGCATGGTGGCTCACGCCTGTAATCCTAGCACTCTGGGAGGCCGAGGCGGGCGGATCGTCCTGAGCTCAGGAGTTCGAGACCAGCCTGAGCAAGAGCGAGACCCCGCCTCTACCAAAAATAGAAAGAAATTAATTGGACAGCTAAAAATATATATAGAAAAAATCAGCCAGGCATGGTGGCACATGCCTGTAGTCCCAGCTACTCGGGAGGCTGAGACAGTAGGATTGCTCGAGCCCAGGAGTTTGAGGTTGCTGTGAGCTAGGCTGACGCCACGGCACTCACCCCAGGCAAGAGAGTGAGACTCTGTCTCAAAAAAAAAAAAAAAAAAAAAAAAGAACACCTCCCTTGTGGGGCTGTTGGGGGGATCAGGGTAATGCACTAGTCATTCTATAAACAGTAGCTACTGCACATATTTTTATATTGTTATCTATCTCCAGGACTATATGATTTGCCTTATTCTATTTCATATTCTCCACGTGCAAACTTCTTTTTGACCTAATAGGACTTAAAAGATGTGGGTCGAAACCAGTCTTGTGACATTGCACTCTTGCCGGAGAATAGAGGGAAAAATCGATACAACAATATATTGCCCTGTAAGTTTTGTGTCAAAATTTGTAATACTGTCTTCCTCTAGCCATTTCTGCACTTTTCCAGAAATAAAATGGGGCTAAAGAAATATGGTATAGCTGGATATGGACAATCTCAGGTTCAGAACACCTTCAGTAAGAAATGACTTGTATGTTTCTGCACTTCCCTCCAGAGGGAGAGCAACCATTATGATGATTATGATGATATTGATGATTATGATGATATGATGATTATTATGATTATGATGATTATGATTATGAGAGGCCGCTTATGCTGCTGACATTTTCCCCTGTGGTCCTACTGCTTCTCCTTGGAGGCTAAAAACAGTAATGGGGTTAACAGCAAGGGCTCTGACATCAAGCTGACCTGGGTTTGCTTAACAAAGTCTTCAGTTAGAAATTTTTATTTAAATTATCCTTACCACATTAGGCAAAGCAACAGAAGGTAGTCTTTCTGGATTGTATTTTTTCCAGCAGGGAAAGGGAGCTCGCCACTCCTTCAGGCAAATGTCATAGTGTTGCAAAGGAAAGCCCAGATGGGGCTTCACTTTGTCTCCTGTGTCTGACTGTTTATGAGCCACCTATGCAACCCGGGGCAAGCTAGTCATCCTGTGTGGGCCTCATCTGTAAAGTGGAGATGAGAACACCTCCCCTGTGGGGCCTTTGTGGGGATCAGAGCTAACGCACATCGTGTACTACACATTACACAGACTGTAGCAAAGTTACCCCAGGACTCAGTGACAAATCTCTCAATAACTTCCTTCCAGATGATGCCTCGCGAGTGAAGCTGTCCAACGTAGATGATGACCCTTGCTCCGACTACATCAATGCCAGCTACATCCCTGTAAGTGAACTACTGGGCCACAGTGCCAGGATGAAGCTTTGCTGTCCAGGATTAAGCTGGACATGCCACCACCCCCCACTGTCCATTCCCACTGTTCTCAGGTCTGGAAACATGTAGATTTCAGAAGACCATGTCTGATCGCCATAAAACATGGGGTATCCAATCACTGCTAAGCCTTGTTAATAATATTTACCTCAAACAATTATCCATTCACTCAGTAAACACTATTGTATGTTGAACACTAGGCTGTGTACAGGGATAAGATAAGATGCCATCCAACCCTACAGGAACTCTCAAAAGAGTTGGGGCATCAGGAAATTAGAAGGCAAGGCCAGGAGAAACCTGTTAGAGCAATGCTCCTCCAACATTAACAGACATCGCACCATCTGGGGACCTTGTTAAAATGCAGATTCTAATCCAGCAGGGCTGAGGTGGGGCCAGAGAGTCTGCATTTCTGGATTGATCAAGCATCTGAGTGATTCCAATGCTGCCAGTTTGAGGACCGCACTATGTAGTGAGTGGCTGGAGGTTGCCATGGAGCATCCAGACGGAGAAGACCAACCAGCAGAGAGAGAGATAAAGGAAGGCTCGTCCAGGCAGGCGGCATGACGAGGATAAATAAGGATTAGTCAGATGGGAGGCAGTGTTTGGGTGGGCGGGGGTGACATAATGTAGAGACCCTGAGCAGAAGCAAGGAGAGGAAGAGCTTCTACCAAGGTTTACAAGCAATTCTTATTGCTGGAAAGTAGAAAGAGTGAGTGAAAATATTCTAGCTCATAGAATTGTGGTTTGGATCCAGTAAGATCTGTGCAAGTCCTGACCCACTGCACGTTAGATGGTGGCTGCTCAATGAACAGTGAGTTCTTTTCCATTAAGCTTCCTTTGCATGACATCTCTTACCAAATTATTGTAATGTCGATTTTCCAAAATGACTAAAACTCTTCTACACTAAATAGGGAAAGAGTCTGTTTAAAGTCAGTCCCTCAGTCTTCTGTCTCTCTCTCTCACACAGACACAAAGACACACACACACACACACACACACACACACACACACGCATGCATGTAATCGAGGGTGAAGTGTTTTCTAGATCATTGCCCGAGT
>RJWJ010032573.1:0-18453 GCA_004363605.1 Indri indri
GACTGAGACGCGAGGGTGCGTCCCGCGCCCTGCCTGCTCCCTGAGTTCCCTTCTCCACCCTGTCTCTCCGCGTGAGAGGCAAGGGCCGGCGGCGGGATGGGGACGCAGTCACACCGTCCATCACTGGGGTTCGGCTGCCAGCATCTCGGCTCACACGTCTGCTTTTAAATGTTCCCAAGCTGAATGGATTTCCCTGCAGTGAAGGTATCTCTTTAAAAAAGTGACCATGGGAAAAAAGTCACTTTAAAAAAGTGACCACATGACTTAAAGAACATTTTGGACCAGGTTATAATAAGAGCCACAGGTATTGGTACACGATTCTACAGTTTTCTGAGCACTTTCACAAACCTGGTCTAACTAATCCTCACAACAACCCAACTTACAGGAGGAAAGGAGACCCTGCAACCTGGCAGGTCAGAACTCCAACCCGTGTCTTCTGGCTCCAAATCCTGTGTCATTTCTACTCTGCTGCTTTTTGCCCTCTTCTCTTGCAACATTGGAGGGAAACGAGCCAATAGACTAGGAAGAACTAGAACAGCAAAGGCTACTGTCTTTGCAGGGCTCAGCCAAACCCTTACCAACCTCCTAAAGGAGCTGCCAGGTCCCACACGGACGACCCGCCCAGGCCTGCCTCCCCCAGAGCGAGCCACCTCCGAGCGTTCCCACCGTCACAGTCCTGCCTGAGGTCTCACACATGGGGCCTGCCACCAGTGTTCCCAACTAGCTAATCAGATGCACAGATCTCTGGCAAAGGTCCTGAGGGTGCTGCAAGCACGAGGGCCGAGGACGCATTGTCTCTGCCTTGTGGGGAATCCGAGGCGTCCTGGAGGCCATGCTCTTCTGTGCCGCCTCAGCCATGCAGCTCTGGTGAGGGGGAAGAGGCCTGTGGAACGCCCCGTCTGAGCCACAGGGCATGTCTCTGGGGCACACAACTACTCAGAAACAACCCCCAGCCTGGGATGAGCCTGGGTCCCTGAGCTCCAGGAACAGGCTTTGCCTCAGGGAGAGGCTGGGGAGAGCCACAGTGGAAACCGCATTTACCTGCCTGGCAGATCAAATCCAGACCTCGTTCCTCAGTCCTTTCCAGGCCACCCCCACGGGAACTCTTTTTAGCTTGGGGCTAAAGCTGACATTTTCAGAAATTTTAGCTACTGCGTTGGCCTCAGCCCCAAGACCCAGGTCCATCCAAAACTTGGCCCAATTCTACATTTAGACTTTCATGTTGGTGTGCCCAATACCAGCAGTAGCCCTTCCCTGCAGGCCTTGGCAAACAGGAAACAAACATCATTGCACCCCAGAACTGGAGAATTATGCTTGGAGTGATGGACATACCCCTGGCGGTTCCCATGAAGTTTTTGCACAGAGAAGAATTGGCAGAACATGGGGTGTTTTCTTGTCTGGGCCCGTGGTCCATTACGTGCACTCAAACACACAGTTCCCTTGGTCTCATTGTTTAGTCTTGTGAAACACGGATAATGGGGTTATTCCTTTCTTCTTCTTTTTTTTTTTTATTTCAGCATATTATGGGGGTACAGATGTTTAGGTTGCGTGTGTTGCCCTTACTCCCCCTCCCCCCCTTCTTTTCTTTTTAAGGAAAGATTTTCTTTTTTTTTTTTTGGATGTATGCAGCGTGCTTCAGAAAATGAGGTTGTTAAAATAGCAAAACAAACTCAAACAGCAGAGAACAACTATAGCAGAAGATACATGGGATACCCAAAAAAGAGCATGTTAATAACCAAGCAGCATTTATTAGCCATTGTATCTTCCCAAAACCCTTTCATTTTTTTTGTTTTTAAATTTCAGAGTATTATGGGGTACAGACATTTCGGTTACATGTATTCCCACGAGCATGCCCATCCCCCCAACAGTGTGCTCCTTTCTTCTTAATGAGATCAATGAGCCAAATGTTTGCAACATGTCTTGAGAAGTTTGCTGGAAATTTTAAAACAAATTCCTTCAAAACCATTTCCTCAAAAGCTCAGTTTATTTAATGCTTTAGTTCTAAAATTAAATGCAACTCTAAAACGACGTTTAAAAAGAGCAAGACTGCAGTTCCATAATCTGCTGTAAACATTGTCGTAAACATTGGAAGCAACCTTGGCTAGCTGAACCCATGAAAATGATGTCTTAATCCGACTGTGTCTTTCCATTTCTCTGGCTTCACGTTACCAGAAATGTGCAGCTCATTTCATGTGACATTTATTCAAGGTTATGATAACAACCTGTCTCCCCAGTGATGCGTTATGTGCCCGCCCTTCAGCCCAAGGTCCCTTGGCTTTTCTCTCAAAGTGCATTTGTTCTCAGTCATTTTGGGCAGAAAGTTCCTGCTTCAGAGCTGACGGTAAGTACATTTTCTACTTGTTTCTCAGCTTCTTGAGGGCTTTTGGGTTATGACTAGAGCAGCTAGGAACAAAGCCGAGAAAGGTGACATTCAGAATTCCTCCCAATGGCTCATCTTTTTAATTATGGTCTTGCATCCTTCCTGAGGGAGGATATTATTTTTCTAAGTAAACTGTTACAGTAAAATGCATTGCTTTTATGTCTAGCTAAAGCAGTCTCTATGAATACATTTATTAGCCTATTAATCTTTAAATTATCATCAAGCTCTATTCAAAGACTACAGCTAGTTTTTTCCCGATGGAATTAGAGGTGAAAAAACTCATGCTCCTTTTACCCCTTCTGGAGGGCTCCCTTTCACCTGCTAACTTCTGTTTGTAAGAGCTGGGTGGTTTTGCTGCCTCGGGGACTGGGAATGCTGGCATGCGGCGGGCGCCCGCGCCTCTGGCGTTAACGTGTAAGCGACTCCAGCACCAACGCACCAACACACCGCTGCGGTGCTCCCGGGAGCTCGGCACCCTCTGACGTCTTAGGCAGCAACGTGGCGTGCAGGATAAACAAGAATTAAAAACATACTCGTTGTCACACACTCCTGCAAAGTGGTTATCACTTGGGAAGCGCACGGTCACGAGAGGGTCGCGCCTCTGCTTCCCTGGCTCTGTCAGGAGTCATGTGACACCCAGAAAGGAGGCCGCAGGCTTTTGATGAGGACGGGCCTTCTTCATGTTCTATTTTCCTAAGCTGCCTTGGGAGAACTGTGCCCCTCTCCTCTCCCACACACCCACACACATGTACTCGCACATACGTACGTACTAACACACACACGCACACACACACAGCCCAACAGGGATGGCAATGGGAGGGCGCGGGGGCGGGGGGCCAGAGCAAGGCCGTGAGCAGAGTGGAGGGAGGAGCACCCGCAGGCCCCGCGGGAGTGCGGGGTGGTCACGCTCCTCGCACCTGCTCACCTTGATCAAAGCGTCTACCCAGCCCACGTGCAGGCCTTGCTGCCGGCGTGGAGCATCCAGGAGCCCGGGCCGGGACACGCCACTCTGCGACAGCACTGCGCACTGGCTCCTGGGCGCGACACAGACCCACCCAGAGCTGGGGGCAGGAGAGGGGGCCCCAATCCTGCCAGGGGCCCAGCGCGGGCCGGGCATGCAGGGAGGGCGTGGACGGGGAAGGCGGCCGCCGGAGCAGTGCTACGGTCTCGGTGACCCGCGGCTCCCCGACAGGAGGAGCTTTGCTCCCGCAGCCCGCGGCCCTCCCTGCCTCCGAGCAGCTCAAGGCCGCAGGGGAAACAGCCATCCTGTCATCAACCGCCTGCGAGTTTCCCTGAACACTTGCCGTCCGAGGTACTTGTGACGCAGCCTTCCTTGTCAGTGCAGCGCTCCTGTCACTGTGCACACGCGACCGCCGGCCAAGCTCACACACGCGGTCGGACCGCCTCGTCCCCAGGAGCTCAGAGCCACCCGTCTTCCCGCCAGCAGTGCCAGCGCAGAATAAGCACGCGGCGCTGCGGGAACAGAGGGAGGCGACCTCGCGCTCCTTTGGGATGCGGAGGCCGTTGAGGAGCGTCTGTAGGGGCAGGAATACAGCGCTTTGCGCGGGGAGGTGACGAAGGACGTGCACGGGCTCGGAGCGAGGGCGCCTGGTGCAGACGGGACCCGCCTGGGGGGTCGGAGGGCGACAGCCGAGGAAGGCAGGAGGAGGGACGGGGTGAGGGCGCCTGTGGCTGTGAGGGGCAGAGGACGGTTTCAAAGTAAGCGCTCGCCCAGCGCGTGCACGTGCCACGCCCCGTGCCGGCAGCAGCGCGAGTGAGACGGAGCCGACTCGGGGAAGACGGAGCACGCGCCGGCCAGAGGGCGGCCGCCCGGCCCGGGTGAGAACCTGCGGGCGGGCGCGTCCGTGCAGCGCGGCAGGGAACGGCCCGAGACACACAGGCGGGAAGGCGTCGCGGGGCAGTGCAGTGCGGCCCAGCCGAGCTCAGAGGAGGGGAGACTCGAGGTGGTGGCAGGCGAGGGTCAGGGTCAGGCGCAGAGGGCAGGGAAGACCCCTCGGACCTGGGCTCCGCCTCCCCGGTTGTGAAAATGGGCAAACGCTCCCCTTCTTTGGACCTTCCTTCGCTCGTCCTAAAATGTGGTGACATTGTCATTTCTGCCTAATTTGCAGTCTCGTTGCGAATATCAAATACGAAATTATGCGGTGAGCAGCAGTGCTCTGTAAAGTGTTGTCGAATCCGCAAACCTGCAAGGGACCTTTTTGTCACCTGTAGGCTGCGGCTCCCACTGGCAGGTGCCTCTGCCTGTGCCAGCACTGGGAAAGGGAGCGAGGCTGCCCCCAAAACAAGGCTCCCTTGAGGGCCCCTCACGGTCCATTCCACAGGACTCGCGCCGGGGTGTGCGCTGACTCAGATGGGCGCTGCCCGTGGCTACTGGGCACGGCCGGCACACGGCTGGCCCTGAGCTGCAAATGTGTCTGCTCGGTCAGACCAAGGAACATTGGCTTCAGCCGGGACAGTGGCTCGGCACTAGCGAGGGCTGCGGGGACAGTCCAGGGACAGTGAACAAACTAGAAATTCACCTGCCCTTGGATTTCTCCTGTGTCTGTCAACAGAATATTGATTGGAAATATCCACAACTCTTATGATAATGCTATTTCACGCTATTTTACTTAGTCCCCAGGACACCTCAGAGCCATGAGCCTCCCAGTGCCCAGCTCCCCACACAGCTCTAGGCCCACACAGACCCGGCCTCCTAACCAACACCTGCCTCTTGCAAATGCTCGGCCTCCCTTCGGGAGTGTCGCAGAGAGCGAGGCCTTGGAGCAGGGCCGACTCAGGGGCTGGGTGACCTTGAGCAAGTTACTTAACTTCTCTGAGTCTCGCTTTTCTTATCCATGAAATGGGTGGGGGAGCAGGAAATAGGAATAATGCCCACCCCTTATATTTAATTTGGGCATTAAAGGAGAATATCTTGCCTTTTGCCTCTCTCCTCGGACCTTTAACATGGAGACAGTTGTAAGAGAAGCCATGGCAAAGTCAAATTGCACTTAAAGCACAGAATTTTAAGTATGTGCTGATGTACTGGGGAGTTTGCTCTTTTAACTATTAGAATATTAATTAAAATTGCTAAACACACATTTTGGGCCCTACCCAGTAAAGAATGAATGACCTAAAGTGGTAGCAGGTGAGGCCAATCCTTTTCCATGTCGTCCACACCATGCAGCAGTTGTGACTTCAATCAGCAAGCGGCAGATCCACCCGTCCTCTCACTCGGAAGTGCCTGTCTCACCTCCTCAGCTAGATCTTGGTGGGCAGTACAGTGTTTCCTGTATCTCTTTGATTCCCAATGATAAATAACCTAATATTGAAGCCTAGAGGTGCTCAAAGCTGCCAGTCCTTTAATTGATTACTTGGGTTAAAGCCCCCAAAGATCATAAAGCTTCCCCCTCTGTCCCTGCCTAAAAATTTCCACACGTCCATACTGATGTAAACAAATGACTGAATAAATAAATGGGGGAGGACAGACCAATCTCCCACGCAGAAGAATTCCCCCCCAAAATCATGCAGCTTCTCCACCCTGGAGCAGGCAGGGCATAACTCCCCACCCCACAGGCCGGGGCTGCGCGTACTGACTCCCTCGCGAAGAGCGCGCCGTGGGTAGAGGGAAGAGGACTTTACAGTGGAGGGCCTTGACAAACACTGCCCCGGCCAGGTGACCGTGGTTAACATCAGAAGTGACAAGTCATATTGATAGCACGTCCCTGGATGTGATGCAATGACAGTGACAATGTGTCAGTATCGGCCCATCAGTTGTGATCAATGTTCCATGCTGATGTGAGGTGTTAATAACATGGGAAACCAGGTGTAGGGTGTATGGGAATTCTCTGTACTATCTTTGCAACTTTTCCATAAATCTGAGACTGTTCTAAAATAAATGTCTATTTTAAAAAATAGTTCATAGCTCTACCAACCCAATGATAACTACCATTAAAATTTTATGTATATCTTTCAGGTATTTTTCAACGCCTTGCATCAAACACACACACACACACACACACACACACACACACACACACACACACACACAAGCTTCTGTACCACTGAATCGTGATGTTAATTGTCATATAGTGTTCTATCCTACAGAAGTGCTGGAATTTATTCAGACAATCCTTAATCAACGTTTATTTATGCTGTTTTCAGTTTTCACTACTATAAATAATAATAAGTAATACTTTGTATACATCATTGATTACTCGTTCAGCGCCGGAGTCTCAAATCAGTCAGGTTTGCAGGCCCTAAAGGCAGACAGTGTGTTCCTTGCTCTAGATCTTTAGTGATAACACATTTTCTAATGAAACGGTCTGAAGTACTATTAGACTCTGATATTTAACAAAAATGGGTACCTGGATTTGGAATAATTTATATTTATTTAAATTTAAGTAAATCAGCTGTGATTATGATCCTTCCACAGCGCCTTCCTTGTATTTATAACTATTTTTTCATCTTCTTTTCTTCAATTTTAATTTCTCTGAACTATCATTGTTCAGGTTAGGTTCTAATGTTAAAAGAAAACTATTTGCTTTTATTATTGTATTTCTCTTTCCTTCCTCCAACTTTTACCCAAAACAGAGAATAATCACTTCTCACGCTTTCTAGCCAATTAACATTAATTTTTCCTGGTTGAAAAACTTTGTACCAGAGTCAAGGAGGGAAGTGACTTCCTTCTTGGGGACTCCTTGCCTTTCTTAACTCACTAGGCTACTTTTTGATTTGCGCCAAATGGAACCACAGGAATCTGAAATTAGTGAAAATTTTAATCCTTTTAAATTGATAACCTTGCCCTTGTATTTTTAAATCGTGGTATATATTGCCTGACTTTTATTCATTAGAACAATATAGTGCTTTTTATCCTATCTCACAAATTTCATATTTTAATATAGACCTCATGTAACCTGTATGAGGTGCACCACAAAGTAGTGGTAAAAATGGTCATATTTCTTAGTATTTGAATAAAACGTTCAAGCACCAGTATCATCCTCTGGGCTGCCTCTGTCCACCAGAATTTTCTAAAAACCCAGGGACTATGGCATCCACACAGAGGAAGGACAGTCTGGTATTGATCGATCTACTGCTGTCCTTACGTCTCACTGCCACATGGTGTCACTGTTGGGAACGGCTCCGCCTTGTCACAGAATTTGCTAATGCGGGTGGCCACAGCTCTCAGAGACCCCAGGGCGGAGCCTCACTGGGACTCAGACCCAGCGCCGAGTCCTCTGCACTTTCAGTCCCAAACGCAGCCACACCAGGTGCTGACCACCCCTGGAGCTCCAGCCAAGGCTGGGCTTGCCGTCACCTCCTCGCCCCTCCGCGGGGTGGACTGTGTCCACTGGCTCTTTCCCTTCCTGACAATAAATGTTCCCAGAGGTGGGGCTTTTTTCCTTTCTTGACATTCAAAAATCAGAGGTCTGGTTTCAATTCTTTTCTACAAAGGGTCCTCACTTGCCTCTTCCATAAGTGAAAACCTCCTCCTGACTCTGTGATACAAAAGGTCTCATCATTTCCCTCCCAGGAGACCTGGCCCTGCGCGTGCTCCCCCTGCAAATGGAGCTGCTTTCTGGGACCCTGGAGAACCCGATGCTTCACCCTTCCTAAGAGGAGAGTGAAGACTGTCCATTTTCTGGCACTACTTCAAAAGAAGAGGAAAGCAACATTTTAATCTCTAGAAGAAACCCCCATTTTCCCGCAAAATTTTCACTCAAACATTATCCACTAAAGCTTTTAAGCTCTGACACAAGATAAAATGAAACTGCTAACTCTGTTTCCTGTACACTTTGTATATCTGCCCCAAACCTGTCTTTCCAGATGCGGGCATAATTTGCCAGCCCTCCAGGGCATCGCCCAGCTGCTTGGGAGACGAGACGTCTGTGCTCAGAGCTGACCCTTCCCCCGAGCACAGTGTGCCACACACCACGTGCAAGCTGGGAACAGAACACACTGCGGAGACATGAGGGCACAGGGAGGTCACGTGAGTCCAGATGGAGACAGAGACATTCAGGAAGTTTGATCTTGACTTTGGGCTTAAACAAAAGTATGATTTAGACAGAGGAGAGATTAGAGAATTCAGCAGGGAGGACAGTAGCAGAAATGTGGCAGGGAAAAATGGGCTAAGCATCTTTGAGACAGTAAGAAACCTGGGCTGGCGGGAACGAGAATTCAGGAAAATATGGCAGGAAAATGTTAGCTTGGAAACGGATCATAGACAGCCTGAAGTGCCAAGTTTTTTAAGATGGAAATGAAGAATAATCACCTTGATTGCACCCACACTATGTGCCAGGCTCTGGGCTAGGTAACTTACATAGAGTATCAGACCAACACCAAACCACGAGGTAAGAACTCCAGAAACCGAGTATTGTTGTCTCCATTCATGCTGTGGAGACAGTGAAGGTTGAGGGTATCTATTTATTTGATGCTCCTTCGTGATTTCAATGAGTATTTCTCTTAGACCAAAACAAAAATAAGCTTTCACAAAAAGCTTTTGTATTTTTAAGATAAATATGGAACTCTCTAGTAATACCTAGAAGGTCACCTTCGTTTTATCGTGATGTATCATTTTTCTCTCTCTCTCATACACACACACATACACCCCTCTATTCTCAGTTTCTTTTTCAAGAATATTGAAACTTTTCCAAGCATATTAGAAATTTCTTAAAGAGAAAGAGAGATGAGTAAGCAGATATTGAGACTCACATCTATCATCACGGAAAACAAACTCCTCCAGAGGCCAAAGACCTCCTCGTGAAGAGGTGTCTGAGGATCAGATTTAATGTCTTCCCGGTCATGCCTCTGGTGAATCCTCAGCTCTGTTCTTAGATCCCAGAAAAGTGTGTCATTTCTCTGGGATACAGTTAAGCAGGACAGCAGCCCTCAGCACCCTGCAGACCTGGTCTTTCCACATCAGTGATTGAGTCTTTTACCTTCATCCGCATTGTACAATATAATTTGAGAAAAGTCAATACCCAGTTAGTGGTGGGCATACAATTTAAAATCTCCTATTTTGTTAGCAATTTCGATCGCGTTTCCCCTGTCCAGCGAGGCAGCACATCTGCTTCAAACCCTGAAGTAAATAACAGTGATGAAGACGCGGGTGGCGGCTGAGACCAGCTGAGATCACCGCTGTCTTGCGAGGGAAGTGAAAGCTGTGGCCGTTCCTATAAAGCTTTTTAAAAATTCAGTGGGAAAGACAAGCAGAAAAATTAATCCCGTGGTGAGAAAACTCTCAGCAGCGTACCCGACGAGCTCAGGTGCCTCCAGGCCCTTCTGCTGCAGCAGCTCAACTCTGTGCTCATTTATATAAATATTAGTAAGTCTATAAAACAAAGCAGACACATCAGTGAGCTTCAGATCAGAAGTTCTCTGCACGTCAGTTGATTCTAGGAAACCAACAGGCGCGGGGTAGAAACTCGCTCTCTGACTTTTCACATCAGCGCTGGCGTTCTTCCGAGCCGGGGTCCTCACCACCCCACAGGCCACTGGATGGAAAAACTCATGCTTGGTTCCAGGCTGCTGTCAATCATTCAAAAATGTTAACTCCAGGATTTCACACAGAGTTAAACCCAGTGAGAAAGCAGGTGGAAGCCTGCACAAGTCACTTCACAGCAACCTGTAGTGTTCATGTCTAAAAAGCAGGCATCCCGTGAGGGCTGCAGGAGGGAAAACCTCTCGCTCGCATGAGTCAAGATTTCGATCTGGTAGGAAGGGCCTGCGGCGGCGCTGGAGTCTGTTTGCATCGTCCCTTTGCCCAGTCACTGCCACAAGCCTTTCAAAGTGCTCCGCCCTACGCGAGCCAAGCGCTAGGCGTGAAGGTGTGAACTGGCAGGTTCCAGATCCTCCCGCAGGGAGGTGACAACGCAGAAGCTACAGCGAGCTGGCTAGTCGGTCCCCCACTCTCTGACCAGCACCCAGACCCCTGCCCGGAGCACGAGTGCCGCTCAGCGGTGGGTGCCGGGTGGAGGGTGGGAGCCTTCCCAGGGGAGGGCACAGGCCTGGGACGCTCATGGGTGAGCCCCGACCTTCCAAACCCCCCATTCCTCATCCTCCATTTTTAAGTTTCACTCAAAGCCACTAACCTCTGGTGAAAGTCTAAACACAGTAACTCTTCCCCTTTCAGAGTGGCTTTCAACTTTCGGACAAACTCCATCCCGACCCGCAACCAGAGGAATGGTCAACGTACATAAAGGACACCCGAGGGGCTCGAACTATCAGGGCGGGAGACCGCCGTCCACAGCCGGGTCCCAGTGCTCTCCCCAGGTCCCCACGTGAAGGTCAATGGCCCCTGAATTAACCCAAGACTCTGGTCTGTTGGGGCAGAGTCTGTCACTCAGCCACTTTCGATTTACGTGGCACCAAGCCGGCCCTGATGCTGTTCACACTTTGCCGGAGCACCCTGGTTTCCTTTGTCATCATTAGATCATCTTTAGCTTATTTTTCTGCTCAGTTTTTCCACTCTTCTACTTCTCTCTTTGAATTCAGGACAAGAAATAGAAGCGCGAATCCACTGTAAGGACAGGTCACGCACAAAGGGGCAGTGCTAGTGCCTGCTTCGGCCCCGTGCTCTGGCGTGTCTGCGGCTCCGCGACGGAAGCTATTTAAGGCCGAAATGCCCCAAGAGTGCCGCATGCTCGCCCCAGCCGGGATGGCAAAGTCAGGTATAGGGAGGTCACACAATCCACCGCAAGTGTGTAGACCAACGTCTGATATGGAAACACCTGCCAGATGTGTCGTTGGCAATAATCCAAAAGTTTGATGACACCATACCCTGAAGTGGCCACGGGAGAAATGGCAGCCCTGCGCTCTAGTGAGGACGCAAGTTGGCTCAGCCCCCACAGGAAGCAATTGGACAAAATCCGTCAAAACCCGCAGTGCATAGACACTTGCGCTTAACAACTCCAGTGCTGTGAAATTATCTGACTCTTATAGGCACATGAGAGATCACATACCTAGAGACCAGGCATTGCAGCCTTCTTTGCACAGCAAAATACTGGAAATGACCCAAACACCTATCAGCACAGAATAGATTAAATAACTTAGGGTACATCCACACAACGATTACCCTGCAGCGGCAGGAGGAAAGAAAGAGAGAGAGGGGAAAGAGGGAGGGAAGGAGCGAAGGAAGGAAGGGACAGGAAGTGATCCATCAATTTTTTTGGAAAGTCTCGGAGCTGGGACAGGGTACAGAACACAACGTGTTGCGCGCCGACTTTCGAGTGCGAAGGGGCAGGGAGTGCTGGCGTGGAAATGACTGCTCAGATCTGCTGCTGCTGGAAAGAGCTGACAGCTCAGTCCTCCGGTGTCTGACACCCCCACTTTCACGCCGAGTCCAGGTCTCCCCAGCCGCCCCCGCCCGTGACGGAGCACAGGGGGTGCCGGGACCCACCTAATCCCTACAGGACATAGGGTTCCTCTGTTGGCAACTGCGGCTCGAGGACGCCCCACTGGCCGGGTCCACGCCTGCTGAGGGCTGCGCTGCAGCCTGAGGCTCAGCCTACTCATCCCTGCTTCCTCCCTCCGTGCGCCCCAGGGTCAGGCTGCCTCCCAGACAGACATTTCTCCTCCCGTCTTGGCATCTGCCTCTGGGTACCCTGAGGAAGGACTGGGGGTAGGCATACACACCCCCATGTGCCCGTACCTACATACGGAAATTCCAGAAGACCGGTCCCCCGGCCGAGGGTGGCAGTGGGAGGGAGACCGTGCTCTCGTACACATCCACAGGGACATCGCTCAGACATATCAGCATATTTGGCTGTGCCGCCTGTTCCAAGAATGAAATAAAAATGCTAAATGCATCTAGCGGGCCAGGAAAAGGGGCGCACAGGAGCGGGGACACTCGCGGCTGATGCAGAGCTTCACCCGCAGCCGCACGATGGCTCACAGACCACTGGGAACAGGAGCACTGTCCTTGCTGGCTCCCCACGGCCTGTGTGACAAAACTGTCCCCTGGGAAAGCCTGAAAGCTCTGTGATAAAAATCACTCATCTGCTCAGTAAGAAGTCAGGCCAGTTCTCCTCCCCAGGCGTTCTCCAGGGCAGCCACACAGCACGGCCGGCAGCACAGGGGACATGCGGATGTGGCCGACTGGCCTCCAGAAAGACCCAGGCAGCCCGAAACGCAGCCCAGGCTTCCCACGGCGTTGTTGTCCTTCCGAGCTACAAGTGAGGATCGTAGGGTTTTGCTGTTCTCTGAATGTCTTCAGTAATCTTAGAGACAGAGAGTTCAGAAAATCATCCTAATCTGAACATATCGAGGTTTAAGATCTTTAAGTCATTTTGTTTTCATTTTTTACTAGAGCCAATAAAACATCCTTATCAGAGGAATATTCATAGAAGCTGTAGGATGAACTGATTTCCCGTAACAGACAGACATAGTTTAAATCCCGGCCGTGCAGCTCAAAGCCTGTGGAACTCTGGACCAGTGTCTTGGTCTCTCCGCCTCCATTCCTCAGCCGCACATGGGGGAGCTGCGGCTCCTCACACGCTGCGCAGAGGGTTAACACGGGACACAGCACGTGCAGCGCATGACCTAGTGCTGGTTGGCACACAGCAGAAACTGCTAAGGTGTCTCCTCACCTTAGAGACTTTTAAAAATGTAAGTGTTATATTTTTAAATTTTTTGGTCAAAGACAATAATCAACATAAAAATCTCATTTTAGGGTTTCCATGCTCCCTTGCCTTTTGCAAAGACATCTGGCAGGTTGGGGCACAGTTGGGGCCACATTTGAGCTTCTGGGACCAGCCCCCTTTGCCCCATGATGCCATCAACTCTGACGAGTTGGAAGTCCGGGTCCTCTAGACCCAGCCACAAAACAAAAGTTGGTTTTGCTTTTCCCCGTAGTCCTTATACAACTGTAATTGCCCCCGACTCTCCGCTTTGCCACCCGAGACCAACTCTGTCAGGGCAAATGAATCAACAAAGTTTGTTTCTGGAAACAAATTTGTTTTAAAGCTCTTAAGACATGCCTCTTTTCTCCTTCCTCCATCGCCCTCCTGTCTCTGCCTCCTGGGACAGCGGCACGGAGTCTGAGCCCTCCAGGAGGTCGGTTACTGCAAGCTCGAGATGGAGGAGCTCAGTGTGCAGGCAAGGAGTTAACCGCAGAGGTGAAGAGTGTCATGGGAAGGACTGAGATCTGAAGGTCACTCCGTAAGCCGGGACTCAGCCGAAGCCAGCCCAGCACACGTGCTCCCCGGGCGGCGCCCACAGCGGTCCTGGTAACTCCCCCTTAGCGGTGAGGCCTGAGGGCCACACGCCCGCCTGTGTGCCCAGACCAGAGTCATTGGGAAGGAAAAGAAGAAAGAAAACAGAAAAATCCTGCCAGCTTATGTACAAATTAATTCTGTCTTTATTGCAGGATAATGATTCTTGGTGTCATTGTCTAACATGCTTTGGCCTTCATTTCGTGATGGTCTCAACTGACTGCCCACACTCCACACAGCACGACTGGCGTGTGAGCTGCCTCTCGGGGGAATGGGGCAGGCCTCACACCACAGAGATCTAGAGGCCAACGGTGTCACTCAGCATACACCAAACAATAGATCTCCAGGGCTCTAAAAGGTGTTTGTTTCCTCAAGGGATGTAAGTCTTCCAATATTAATTTGGAAAAGGACCTCACATTTGGTACTTTTTTCCCTAGAAGAATAAACCAAGTATTAACATTCTGTCAGATGATAGACAAAGAGCACGAACTGATTTGTTTTCATTTCCTGATAAATATCTTATGAATAGTTAATACTGTCTTGCTTTTTACATTTGTAAAATACATTGCTTTTTATAAAAGAATTAGTCAAAAGTTTTAAAATACCCTTTAGATTCTCCTACTATGATGAATAATTTAACTTTGCCTTTTATATTGAAAGGGTATTGAACTGGAGTAGTTTCATGTCATTATTTGAGCATCTACAGTATTCTATGGTTCTACCAAACCAAAAGAAAACAAATTTGTGAACACGGTTTTCCCAAACTGAAGATAATTTCTGTCCCTAAAACATGGAATATGACCGTAAATGCTGGTTGTGCCGATGCAATGCTTTGTGCCAGAAGAGATCACAGCAGAAGAGACCAATGGGTCAGCAGGGGTTGGGGTCCTGACACACTGTGTTCCACCGCAGGCGGGTGTCAGTAGGGTATTGGCCAGAGGGAAGCAGCTGAACTCGAAGGGTGGATAATTGCCCAGCAAACTGCAAACCCTGGAAGGGGGTGAAAGGGCTCCAGAACTGTGCCATTTGCAGTAAAGAAATCAAGACACTAAAAAGCACATGGAAGAGGACCAGGGCTTTGAATTGGTGAGAGCCAGGTGCACGACCAGTGCAGACCACGGTCCAGGCTCTTTAACCTTGTGGTCCCCAATGCCCGGGCCGTGGCCTATTAGGAACCGGGCCACCAATCACCACCTGAACTCCATCTCCCACCACCCCCATCCCTGTCTACGGAAAAATTGTCTCCATGAAACCAGTCCCTGGTGCCAAAAAGGTTGGGGACCACTGCTTTAAGCCAAAGACACTTGTGACATGTTTGGATCATTGGCACCAGTTAACAGGGTCCTTGTGAATGGAATGAGTTTTGTTTCTTCTAATTGTCACTTAGTGTATTCTACAAGCAATACCTGAGAACAGCAGCACAGCAGTATAACATAATTTACAAATCTTATTCAAGAAGAAAACAGCGTGTTAATTTTTATTGCAGTTTGGGCTAGAATTGGGGGTGACACGTCCGGTCTCTTGCACATCTTGTTGTGATCCCCTTGCTACTCTGTGAGAGGAGCGTGGTGCTCTGCTGTACTCTATCCAGAGGGCGGCTTTGGGAAGTTCCCTAACTGCTCCGGGATGGTTTCCTCAGCTGTCAGACAGGGATAATAATAGCGCCTACGTCACGCAGTTGTGGGGGTTAAATGAGTTAATCCACCTGGAGTGTCTGAGATGGCACCCAGTGTGTGGTAAGCTTTCAGAAAGTCACCGATTAGCATCACCACCCCTTCCACCAAGAATGGGGCCATGCCCACCGGTAGTCCCCACCACCAGCTCGGCAGCAATCCCTGAATTCGCAGTGGCAATGGTTGATTGGTGGCCTGTGAAAGGGGGCCCCAATGGATACACGGCATTTCTGTGCAAAGTTAGGACTGTCCCATGGATTTGTAAGATTGGCAGCCGCAGATCAGCACCGCTCAGGATCTGAAGCTGAGTTTCAAAACTCCCTCTTTCTAAGATGTGTCAGAATCTCTTTCAACATTTCTCCTGTTTCCTTTAACAATTTGACCACCACGTGCATTTGGGATTGAAAATATATACCGGTTCTGATCACATTTAATGGACTCATAGATGGAAGTATCTGTCCAGACAATATGTGAAGAGGTTTAGTAAGAGGAATCGGCTCAGCTTTGCAGGCCGAGCAGTCCCAAGTTCTGCAGTCAGTGAGCTGCGGACCCAGGAGAGCTGACCGTGGAGTTCCAGGCTGAAAGCCGCAGGCTCAAGACCCAAGAAGAGCCGACATTTCAATTTTAGTCTGAAGGCAGGAAAAACAAGTGTTTTAGCTCAGGCAGGAGGAGGAGGCGCGTCCCCTGCTCCCTGAAGGGGGGGCCTTTTTGTTCCTCAGGCCCCCCAGCGGATGGGACGAGGCCCCCTGGCATTAGGGGGCCCAATGGCTGTACTCTGTGTACCAGGTTAAATGCTAATCTCACCCCAACACCCCCAGACACACTCGGAAGAATGTTTAACCGAATATGGGGCATCCTGCAGCTCAGTCAAGCTGACACATTAAAACTGACCGTGACAGGCCCGTCCCCTCCCTGAGGGGCTTCTCCAGCAGGTATGGATGCATGAGTGGTCCCTGCCAGCACACAGACCTCCCAGGGCCTGAGCTTGTCGGGCGAGGGTGACTAATCACCTCATTTTGCCCAGGGCTGAGGGGTTCCTGGGATGCAGGACTTTCAGTTTTAAAAACCTGCACAGGTCTCAGGCAAACAGGAATAAATCATCCCTCTGGGCAGAACCCCACCAGCACCTACCCTCCCAATACACGGTGCATCCCCCGTCACCCCCACGCCCGACACCTGACATGGGTGTCATCTGCGCACCCAGCTCCTGAAAGTCCCCCTGACACTTGCCCTGACCCCTGTCCTTCACAGGGGAATTAGCTCCTCCAAGGAAAACCCCAAAGCAAGACAGTGCTGAGCCCCCTGCGGACGTGGGTCAAAAGCCACACTCCCAGATTGGCACTCGGCGACGGTACATCATGTCATCTTCCTCACAACATGGTTCTGGCTTCTTCACGCCCCATGGAGGGGGACTAGCTCCACTCTGGAGGGGAAGAGTACAAAGAATTTGTGGTCACGTCTTTAAAAGCACCATGATGGCAAAGGCAAATCTGATCTATCTCATAAAACTGCCTGTGTCCAGCCATCAACACCACCATCTGGAAACTGAATCCATAAAAATCCCACATGCTCTCAACGTTGCTCCACCACAGTCTAACTGGCCTGGTCTACCTGAGGCCTGTGGGTGCCTCCACTGCCACAATTCAACTCCAACCTAGAGACGTTCTGAAAAATGCTAGAAGTTTCCAGAAACCCCATTCCTGGGAGCTCTGCCTTTGAAGCAGATGTGGTACCATAGATCGCACAGTCATCTTTGGGAATGACCCATTAACACCTTTGCCATTATCCCGCAAGCTGTAGGGTCAGGCAGTGACCCAGGAAGACAAGCAGTGAAAAAGAGAGGAAATTAATGCCTTTTGCAACAATCTGGATGGAACTGGAGACCATTCTCCTAAGTGAAGTGTCTCAAGAATGGAAAAACAAACACCACATGTACTGACTATTGAATTGGAAGTAACCAGTGAGTGCACACATGCACAGAGGGAAGCAAAATCAATGGAAATTGCCCAGGGGAGGGGACCGGAGGGGAGGGACAAAAACCTACCCGATGGGTACTATGAACACTCTTTGGGTGACAGGCACACCTTTAACCAGGACTCAAGCATTACAAAAGTGATCCGTGTAACCTAAAACATTTGTACCCTCTTAATATTTTGAAAGAAAAAGAAAAAGAAAGGACCTAAACATCTCGCCAATCCACTGAACCCAGCCACCGCCTCCAAGTCAAAGAGTGGTTGTTGTTTTGCTTTCCTGTTTCTACACGGGCCTTTCGTTTCTTTTGCTTCTTTTCTTATTCGAGGACACCACACCCTCAAGTGCATTCAGGAGAAGGATGGGGGGAAGGGGAGAGGGGAGAGGGTAACCTTTACCATCATCTCGGGGCTCAAAATTCCACTGAGGATGTCTCTCACAAAGCGGTTAAGATGAGGGCTCATTAAATTGTTTTATTTAGAGTATTACACTCATGTATTTTATGGAAGGATTAGAGGTTTCTTACAGCTAATGTGGCTGGTTTTTATTTTGTTGCCCATATTGCAACCGATGTTTCTGTATTTTCTCTTTCAGGTTACTGAGCGATTTCACCTCCATCTCCAGCAAGTGCAACAAATAAGAAAAGATCAACGATCAATCACGTTTTCCGTGAAGTCAAGTCCAAGTAACGTCCCATCTCAAGCACAAGCTAGGGAAATGAAGCACGTTATCAATCCCTATGAAAACACCAACCATACAGCAAGCAATAACTCAGACTGCCCTCGCGTGGTTTTGCCAGAAGAGATATTTTTCACAATATCCGTGGTTGGAGTTTTGGAGAACCTGATTGTCCTTCTGGCTGTGTTCAAGAATAAGAACCTCCAGGCACCCATGTACTTTTTCATTTGTAGTTTGGCCATTTCTGACATGTTGGGCAGCCTGTATAAGATCTTGGAAAATATCCTGATCATATTCAGAAACATGGGTTATCTCAAGCCTCGTGGCAATTTTGAAACCACAGCTGATGACATCGTCGACTCCCTGTTTGTCCTCTCTCTGCTTGGCTCCATTTTCAGCCTGTCTGTGATCGCTGCTGACCGCTACATCACCATCTTCCACGCTCTGCAGTACCACAGGATCGTGACCATGCGCCGCACTGTCATCGTCCTGACGGTCATCTGGACCTTCTGCACGGGTAGCGGCATCGCCATGGTGATCTTCT
>RJWJ010032574.1:0-18474 GCA_004363605.1 Indri indri
GTTGTTTGTGAATGCCCCATTGGGATTCAAATCTATTCACAGACATCATGTTTTCAGAGAAATCTCTGATTATCCTATTTTAGCCTAAAGAGATCTACATCATTTCACCCTCTCTTTGCCTTGATTTTCTTCTCTTCATATCACTTTTAATATGTATCTTCACATTTTTTATTTGTTCATTCATTATCTGTTTCCCTTTTAAAATATAAACACAAAAGAAAATATATTTTGAAATGGATATAGAAAAATTAATACTGGCTTGACTTGAAAATTGCTATTGCTCTATAGATGCCAATTCTGTTACTCATTGGTGGAAAAGAAACCTAAAATCTTAGAAATGGTCATTAAATTCTACATTCACTTACAATTAGTGTTCCCTAACTTATTCATTATGCTGTTTTCTACTGATTAGATAATTTTATTTTAATCATAAAATTTAAATAAAAATTATTAAGCCTACATGTCATATCTTCACTCACATTGTAATCCCATCATATTAAAAAAAGTATGAATGAAACTTCTATAAAAAACACAGTTATGTAATCATGAAATCATTTTAGTAGATTTGTGATCTAATACTGTCAATAACTACTTAGGACTAATCATATTCCTGCATTACTAAATCAATTCAAAAACTTCACTGGAGGCCTAATGCACATGAGATCATCAAGTTAAATTAGACATTACTCTTGCCCTCAAAAACTTATAGTCTAATAGTGGATAGTATATTGCTATCAATCTGGCAAAAATTAACATCTAAATGTTGAGCCTTCTAATCTATAAACCCAACATGTCTCCATTTATTTGATCTTCTTGAATTTCTTTAATCAGTATTGCATAGCTTTTAGCATACAGATGTTGCACATACATTTTTAAATTTATACCTAAGTATTTCATGCTTTTGGTGATATTTAAATGGTACTATTCTTTAATTTCATTTGAATTTCCAATCTTTTATTGCTTCTGTATAGAAATACAATTAATTTTTGTATATTGCTATTGTATCCTGTGAACTAGCTCAATTCACTTATTTATTATATTTGTTTTCAGAGATTTTCTGAAATTTTCTGGTAGTCAACTCTATTAATCTGATGATTGGGACAATTTCATTTCTTCCTTTCTCATTTTTATGCATTTTATTTATTTTGTCTTGTCTTTTACATTGTTGGGATCTCCAATATGATGTTGAATAGGAATGGTGTGAGAGAAGATATCATTGCATTATTCCAAATATTTGGAGGGAAAAAAGCAATTTTTTACCATTAAATATGATGTTAGCTTTAGTTGATTTTTAGAAGATTTTTATGTGGCTGAGAACTTCTATTCTTAGTTGGCTAACATTTTTATTACGAAAAACAGATGTTAAATTGTGTCACAGTTTTTTCGTGTGTTTTGTTTTGTTGATTTGTTTTGTTTTATTTTTACCCTAAATTTATGCAGACCTGTGGATAATGTGATTTATGTTCATTGGTGTTTAAATGTTGAATCAGCCTTGGATCCCCAGGATAAACTCCATATGGTCATGATGTATTATTCTTTTTTATATATCACTCATTCCATTTGCCAATATTTTGTTGAGGATTTTCATATGTATGTTCTCAAGAAATACTGGTCTGTAATTTTGTTTTCTTTTTGTTTTTTTCTTGATTGTGGTATCAAATAATGGTGGCCTCATAAAATGAGTAGAAAATATTCACTTCTCTTATTTCGGGGGAAATGGTTGCCTTTAGTGCACCACTGGCTTAATTTTCCTCTGTTATAATTATGTGCTTAGAGTAGGGATTATTTGCTGGAGGAATTTTCTATATGTTCTAGCTCCTTTCTCAGCAAGAACTCTGAGACCTCTCCTCTGCACCTGCATCTCGGGGAGGGTCTCTCTCCATCTTGCCCCTTTTTTCCTCAGGAGACTATTGTAGGTAGTCACTCAGTTCTGCCTAACCTTGGCCTGGGGAGTGCAGACAGGGGTTCTCTGACTCAGCCTGAGTAATTGTAGCCAACAATTGTATATATTAATAACTGATAAGGGTATATGAAACTTTTCAATATTCCTTTGCATGACATTGTTAAGTTGAAAGTTTAACTAGATATAAATATCTAAGTTGAGACTTATTTTCACTGAGAACATATAATTTGAGTATACTATTTTATATTTGAATATAATTATCACTGTATTTTCAGTAGGTAAATTAGAATCATTAAAACATATTGTCCCTTGGCATTTGTTGCTGGGAAAAAAAAAATCCTTGGCATTTGTTGCTACGAAAAGACATTCACTGTCATTCAAATTGCTATTTACTTTTAGGTAACTTGTCTTTTCCTCCTGGTTATTTTTAAATTTTTTTCCTTCATTAGAAATTTAAAATTTTACTTCAACTAATCTAAAGATTTTATTCTGTATTTAAGTTATCTATCTGAGAGCTCAATTAGCTTTTTGAACCTTAAGACTCATGGTTTTTTATATTTTGTTTTGTTACACTTTGGGAAATTTCTATTATTTCTTTCACTATGTCTTTTTCCCAATTTTTCATATTTTCCTTCTATAACTCTTCAGAGCTATGTAGTGAATATCTCATTCTATTTGTCATTCTAATTGGCCATCCACATGTTATTTTACTTTATTTTATTTTATTTATTTGTGTAAATTTGTGGGGTATAAACTTCATGCTCAATTTATTTTTTTATATTTTACATTGTTTGTTGTGAATCTGTTTTATTTCTGCAAATGTATTCCATGGTTCACTCATTTTCTCTCAATTTGTATATAGTTTATTCTTTGATCCATCCATAGGGCTCTTCATTTCAATGACTACCTTATATTTAATCTATTCAAATATGCGTGTTTTTATATGTTAATATGCCTGAAATTGGGTTATATTTGATACTTGATGCCATATTAAAATTATTACCAGGTGTGTGCTATTATTAATTGGTTATTGTATCTATAGGTGCAATTAAAAGAAGCAGACCCCATTTCTAAAAAAATAAAAATTTTAAAAAAAGAGAGATAGAAAGAGCAATAAAAAAATATCCAAACAAAACAAGGTCCCAAATCAGATGGATTCACAGCTGAATTCTACAAGACCTATAAAGAACTGACACTTATTCTATTGAAACTGTTCCATAATATCAAGAAGGAAGGAATCCTCTCTAACTCATTCTATGAAACCAATATTACTCTGTTACCAAAGCCAGAAAAGGACACAGCAAAAAAAAGAAAAATACAGACTAATATCCCTCATGAACATAGATGCAAAAATCCTCAATAAAATTCTAGCAAACCAAATCCAATAGCACATCAAAAATTAGTTCACCATGATCAAGTGGCTTTCATCCCAGGGATGCAAGGATAGTTCAACACACACAAATCAATAAATTGAATATACCACATAAACAGAATTAAAAACAAAAATCAGATGATCATCTCAGTAGATGTAGAAAAAGCACTCAATAGAATCCAGTGCCACTTTATGATAAAAACCCTCAACAGAGTAGGCATAGAAGATACCCACCTCACAAAAGCCATATATGACAAACTCATGGCCAACATCACACTGAATTGGAAAAAGTTGAAAGCATTTTCCCTAAGAACTGGAACAAGACAAGGATGTTCATTGTCACCACTTCTATTCGACGTAGTACTGAAAGTTCTAGCCAGAGCCATCAGTCAAGAGAAAGAAATTAACAGCATCCAAATTGGGAAAGAGTAGGTCAAACTATCCCTGTTTGCCTACAATATGATCTTATATGTAGAACATCCTAAAAACTCCTCAAAAATACTCCTATAATTGATAAATAAATTCAGTAAAGTCTCACATTACAAAATTAATGTACAAAAATCAGTAACAGTTCCATACACTAATAACAGTCATGCTGAGAGACAAATCAGGAACTCCATACCATTTACAATAGCTGAAAAGATAATAAAATACTTGGGAATATACTTAACCAAGGAGCTGAAAGATTTCTACAAGAGGAAGTGTGAAACACTGATGAAAGAAATCAAAGATGACACAAACAACTGGAAAAACATCCCATGCTCATGTATTGGAAGAATCAACATTGTTAAAAAGTCCATAATGCCCAAAGTGATTTACAGATTCAATGCAATTCACATCAAAATACCAAATTCATTTCCCTAAGATGTAGAAAAAGTAATCCTAAACTTCATATGGAACCAAAAAAGAGTCCAAATAGCCAAAGCAATACTAAGCAAAAAGAATACATTCAGAGGCATCACATTACCTGACTTCAAATTATACTAATAGGCTGTGATAAAAAAAACAGCATAGTATTGGTATAAAGATAGACACATAGACTAAAGGAATGTAATAGAGAACCCAGAAATTAAGCCATATAGCTACAACTAACTGATATTTGACAAGGAAGACAAAAACATACACTGTGGAAAGGAAGTCCTATTCAATAAATGGTGCTAGGAAAACTAGATAGTCACATGCATAACAACTGAAACTGGATCACTATCTCACCATATTCAAAAATTAACTCAAGATGGATTAAAAACTTAAATGTGAGATCTGAAATCATAAAAATTGTAGAAGGAAATTTAGAAAAAACTCTTCTATATACTGACCTAGGCAGAGAATTTATGAACAAGAACCCAAAAGGAAATACAACATCTATAAAAATAAGTAAATAGAAGTTAATTATACTGAAAAGTTCCTGCACAGCAAAGGAAATAATCACTAGAGAAAAAAAATAGACAACCTAGAGAATGGGAGAAACTATTCATGAACTATAAATCCAATAAAGGGCTAATATCCAGAATCTACAAAGAACTCAAACAAATTAGCACAAAAAAAAAACAAACAACCCCTTTAAAAAATGGGCAAAAGACACAGAGACTTTTCAAAAGAAGATGGACAAATGGCCAACAAACATATGAAAAAATGGTCAGCATCACTAATAATCAGGGAAATGTAAATTAAAACCACAATGAGATATTACCTTACTCTTATTAGAATGACTCTTATTAAAAAGTCCAAAAAAATAGATGCTGATGTGGATATGGAGAGAAAGATACACTTACGCACTGTCAGTTGGACTGCAAATTAGTATAACCTCTATGGAAAACAATATGGAGATGTCTCAAAAAACTGAAAGTAGATCTATCATTTGATCTAGCAATCCCACTGTTGGGTATCCTCCCAAAGGGAAAGAAGTCATTTTATCAAAAAGACACCAGCACCTGAGTGTGTATTGCATTACAATTCACAATTGCAAAGATTAAGAATCAACCTAAGTGACCATCAATTTATAAGTAGATTAAGAAAATGTGGTATATATTAATATATACCATGGAGTACTACTCAGCCATAAAAAGGACAGACTTATTTTAAAATTTAGGCTCCACCATTAACAGCTGCACAACAAGAAATAAAGTTACTAAGTATCAGAGTGTCCTAAATGACTATAAAGTCTTTATTCTTCCCATCTTCTTCAGTGATACAAACCTAATTTTGAGTTTAGCTCATTGCTACCAAGATTAAAACCTGTATTACCAGCCTATGTTATTGTTACATGGGGCTATGTGGTGAGCTTCTGGTCTATCTGATTTAAACAGAAAAGGTGTATGGAAATTATAGGAAGGTTTCTTGAAAGATGGGGCAGATTCTTTTTTCCTTCCCCACTGTTCCTGCTGTTTAGAGTATGAATGTAATAGCTAGAACTTACCAGCCGTCTTTGATCCTGTAGTGATCTACTGAGTAAGGCAGAGAAGAAAGATAGAATTCTGACTTCCTGATGACACTTTGGAAACATGATGGCAGCTCTGGTCTTCAGATATATTTTTGAATTGTTAAGTCACTGATATTATGATATTTTTTAAAACATTTTATGTTATGGCAGATAAATTAGCTTCCATCTGCTCGTCTATAAAATTTGGATAATTGTAGTGACTACTTCATTAGTTTTTTTTTTATTGTAAAGAATAAATGAGGTAATGTATAAAATTGTGTATACCAGGGCCTGGCATATAGAGATTGTTTTAAAAATGTTAGCTATTCTTATGCATTATAAAACAATTGTTAATGTGATTTCTTCCTTTTTAAACTTCACACATGATGAAGCCCATTCCCCTCCCCTTTTATCTTCCACATTACCTGCCCCCAATAACAGTGTGATTTGCAAATAGTTTGAATATATAAAATTATATAAAATATGCCAAAAATCAAACTAGCTAAAGAATATATATGAATTCCTTTGAAGTTCTTTGGTTAAATGTATTCACTTTTCAAAAAAATTTTTATTTCTTATATGTGATGCATATGTCATCTGTATAGTGCAAATCAATCATGTTCTGTATAAATATAGTCCACTCAGATATTTACTTACTCTTGCAAGAGAGTACTCTTACAAAATTTAAAAGCTTTGAATTTTTAAATGTGTATAGTAAGATTTAGGCAAAGATTTATATATGTAACATATATATTTTACAAATTTTAGAATAAAGTATGATTCTTTAATGCTTATTATAACTGTTTCATTTACATTTTGTTGTAACCACTAATTTCCTACAAAATATTCCTGAAAGATCAAACCTCTCTTTAGGTTAAGTAAAAGCACAAAAGTAGAGATTTTCCTTTGGGCTACTGAAAAACAAACATTGAAATTTCATTCATTTACCTGTTTTTCTTGGATTATGTGGATCCAAGCTTGTTGACAACCCTGGAATTACATTGTCTATGAAATCACATATTCTATTTGGCCAAGAGGAGATATCTGAATGTCAAACCCGAGTTGCATTTTTGTGATTGACTAACTGTCCGTATGTATTGGAAGGTAGAGTAAGGAGAATGAAGCATACAGACATCTTTTTGTCTAATCCATGTAATGGATAAAGTTGTCTTCTGAATCAGTATGAATCTCAGTGGGTGATGAATCACAGAAGCTTCTGCAGCAGACACCTAAAGAGACTTAATTTTGTTGTAAATAGAGTACACATGTTTTGTTATGGCAGTTGTGTTATTGCAAACATTGCACACGTAAGGTGCAATTCTGCAATCCCTCTGATAAATATTATACTGTTTCTTATTTTGCTGAAAAGCAGAGTAAGTAGTGGCATAAAATCTATACAATTTGCAGGCTTGTAAATTAAGGCCTCAGACCAACCATCCTTTCTTTTGTCTTGTCCCCCATACTTGCAGGGCAATCCCAGTGTTGAATTGCTCTCCACTGAGAGTGCATTTTATACCCTGTCCTCCAAAAAATAATACCTATCTAGTCAAGCATACTTTATTTTTTCTATACCTTGCATTTGTTCCTCGACCTATTTTTCTTTTATTATTTTATTAATCAGTGAATATCATATAAATATTAAGATGCATGATTTGGTCAATAAAAGACACATCTTTTTAAAGCCAAAATAGTAAGGTTGAAAATAATGTTTTACTAACTTGCAAAGTGAAAGTGAAAGTGTTAATTATCCTGTGCTGGAATGGCAGTTACCTTAATACTGATGCAGAGGCAGATACCATATTTATCTTAAACTACCCCAGAGCAAAGAACCTGTGAAGAAGACAGTTACTTTCGGAACCATATTTATCATGTAAATAGCTCAGAAAAGGATGCTGCCAGTTACATCTTTAAAATACAAAAATGCATGCATTTCACTATTTTGTAAATGCCAGAGAGATGCAGCATCCGCTAGAGTTAACGGTGCGGCACTTTTGTGTTCAGTAGCATGAATCATTAATCATGAGACAGGCCATATTCTTGTACTGCTTCTGCTTTCATTACTTGGCCTAATTAAACAGTTCTCTGAACTGGAATCTCAGATTCCTCTGTTACAGATTATCATTAATTATGGTGAAAGTGCTCAGAGATGTTGGACTCAATTATATTCTACTCAACTCTGGCACCGTGTGATTCATTGCGCAGCCTGCTCTGCAGATGTACTCTTTTCTTATCTCGCACTCCCACTTTTGTAAATTGGGCTCTGGCAGCCAACAAACTAAGAGTTATGTGCTGCGTTTTCATTAAAAACATGTTGGAGAAGCACAGACCAATTAAGGATTCTGTATTTTATAAGGAGTGAGGAGATGAACAGTGGATTCTGGGAGAATTAGCTCAGTGAAGAAGCAATCTCAATCTGATTGTATTGCTAAATTTGGTGTCTATTTTTTGTTTGGGGTTCAACTGGTTAAGTCTCTGGCTCGAAAGTTTTTTAAAATTTAAGGTAAATCAATTTATTGCTAGTCAATAGAAAGAAACAAAATTTTGCTTGGTGCTTGTGTGAGCTACTGGAAAACATTCCCAGTGACATATGCCAAGCACATTATAGCTCAAAAGACACTAATTTCATCAATTTTGACAGTCATTTTCCATGCTATGTAATGAAATCTGTTCTATAGCACTAGGTTTAGGCATAATGGACTAATATTTTGGCATAGACAAAGCCAGAATATCAGGATTTGCAGGCTTTGGTAGTGTTTGGGGTGTGTGTTTAGGGGAAGGGGAGTATATGATTAGACATATGGCACATGCAAATCAAATTATCCCAAAGTACTTCTGTTGCATTTAAAATTTGTTTATTTGTTGAAAGATTCTCTTTTTTTCCTTTATTCTTTTTTTCTTCCCTCCCTTTCTCTCTCCTTTCTTCCCTCTTTTTCTCTTCCTCCCTCCTTTTCTCCCTCCATCCCTTCTTTCTCTTTGTGTCTCTTTCTTTCAAGAGAATCAAAAGATTTTCCTTTTGCTTTGAATATTATAGAAATATGTACACTTCAGAAATTTATTTTAGTAATTAAAATAGAGCAAAGTTTATATAAAATAATGCCTCCAATTTTCCCGTTGACTACAAACCACATCAAAAAAGCCAAATATTTAAAATCAATAGTATTTTAGCATTTCATAAAACAAAAATGCGCTTAAATAATTTAAATGTGAAAAATTTCAAAAATCACATGAACTTTTATTTGCAGATTGTCCATTAAAATGTTGAATGGGCTTTGGTAACTCATGGATCATAATTCAGAGATTTTGTAGAAACTAAACTGCAGTAATAAACATGCAAACACATTTGGGAAGAGTCTAAGAAAGATATCCAGTTTTCTTTTCCTATCATGAATTTTAAATTATAATAGAAATAACCTGTTTTTAGAATAGCTGTTCTTAAAGTGAAATCACTGTCATTCAATTTACTTCTGCTGTAAGTTTTTAAAATAATAAATGCTCAAGGTTTTTACTTGAAAATATTTATTTAATAAAAGTAAACATTGAAAATAATTTGTATAATGTAGAAAGTTTGTGTTGTCATTGATAAGAAGACATAATTATATCATTCAATGACAAGATTTTTTTTTTTCCAAAAAACTTTGTGGCAGGATACAAATTTACAATTTCATCTACAGGGACAGTACAAAGCTTTAAGAGATGTACTTACAAACCAATGATTTATTTAAGTACAGCAAATGGATTAAAATCAGTAGTTCCTACCTGATAAATATGGTATTATTACTAATATGTGAGAAAAAATATATATATACCATTTGTTCAAAGTAAATATAAGGTTAAGGGTGCCTTCTTCCTCTATTTGATTCCATTTTAAAACTATGGTACCAAATCAAACAGACAAAACTGCTATGTCTGTTTTTCTTTGTTTCTCATTCCTTAGTTAACTAAAATTTAAGCACACAAGTAATTCTTATCACAAAGCTATTCTCGGGAATGAAATATGGACAGCATTGTCTTGGTCTGAGTCAACTCAACTTAGTCACACGTATCATGATTGCTAGTTCTCTATTTTTACAACATCACCTCTGTTTATTTTATATTAAAAATTGTCCTCATCCTAAGATGTGTACTGGCTATATTGACTACCAAGAGCAGGTCCAAAATTAAAGGTGGGTAAATCCTTTCTCTTATTTTTTTTATTTTCTAAAAGTTTCTATTTTGATTTTTCCCTAATGAACTTTAATTTTTATGTATTTATATTGACTCTATGTCCATTTTTCCTGAGTGCAGTTCAGGAAAGAATAGAATTAAAACAATGTGGAGAAAAAAGTTCTAGATGTAAGCCTTTTGGCTTAACAGTTTGTACGTTTTCATATCCTGCATTTGTTTCAGGTTTTAATATATATGAAAATCAGTGGTCTTGTATCTATGCATATGTGTCGTCTATAATATAATTTTGACAGATGGTGAGCTGGGTAAATCTAGTCCCTGACTATAGAAAACCTCGGCTTGACTTGCACTCTACCAAAACTTGTTTAAAAAGGCATTCACATGTATTTATTTTTTAAATAAAGATTCATTTTTTTGGCCTGCCCTTATTTCTCATTGAGATGCTGGCATCCTCATCTTCAATGGTCCCATATACACATTTTACCTGAGCATTTGTGATTTTTTTTTTTACAGGATTATATCATGCATAATGCTGATGACTATACTATTTTGCATCTCTTCCTTATTAAAAATAAATATGTTACCTTGCCCCTGTTTGCACCATCTAAAATCCTGACAACAATATCTTTCTTAAAAAAAATACAAACCTAGAAACCAGGAAGCAGTTTCTCCCACTAGCAGCTCCAGAAAGACTGCTCATTGAAAATGTAATACACTGCTGCCGTGTCACAGGTCAGCTGGCAAATGGCAATCTGAATTTTAAAAGGAATATGAATAAAATTCTGTTTTATTTTGAAAATGAACTTTCTGCCCTCCATCATGAATCCAATATATGTCTTAATCTTCTATGCTCTTGAAGCCTGCGGCTCCTGGCTGAGTCCTTTGACTCCTGAACCTAATAAGGAAATAGGTTGTTTTCTCATCCTCATCTCATTTTTAGAAGGGCTGAAACAAACAGTCCCCTATTTCAAATGTAATTGACAAAGCATAAAAACATGTATGTTATATAATTTTAGGTTTACAACCAAGCTCAGCACTAGGATGTTTTATTTTTAAATTTGATTAAGATGTTATACCTTTGGAAATGTGCTGTCAAGATTTGAAATCAAAATTTCCAAGTGTACAATGCATGTTTACCTTAGAACTCTACATGTGAAGCTGATAAAAGATAGACTGGATAATGGTACACTTCAATTGAGAACATTTTCATTTAACCTGGACATTATTTAGAGCCAGACAGAGAGATGCATAGGCAGAATTTTTTTTAAAAAAATATTTATGGCTATTGTTGCTGTTTAAAATCAGCTGGGTGTGTGCCACATCTGTATCTATTTACTTTTCTTTCCTAAATAGAAGTTAGTTCATTATGCTCAGATCTGTTGCACTTATCATTTCCACATTTGTTTAAATTAATGATTTCTAATTAGAAAATAATATGTTCTTCTTTCCAGAAAGATAAGATTTTGATTTTTGACAGTGTCTTTTTTTTTAATTTAAATATCCTAGGAATGATATATTACCACGGTATAATTACTTTTGATCTTTTTTTAACAAAATAATTATGGGAACTACTTTTTAAAAAGAGAAATGGTAGAATGTGAAATGCAGTGCAATTAGGCATCCTACGCTGTTTTATCTTATCAGCATATTTGTGTAGTATCATCATAACCTAACTGATCACTGTAAGAAAATAAATGCTAATGTTTCAATGAGTGTGTGCACATGTTGTGAGTGAAAGAGGAGGAGACGAGGAGGGAGGGAGATGCAAGTGCACACTTAAGCAAAGAGTTATTTTTTAACGGTTGGAATTTGTCTTAACCTAAAAGTAGTCCATTATTGTTTTTCAGAATATAGTTATATTTTAAATTTCTTTTGTTGTTATATAGCCATTCTAAGCTTGGAGCAATTAACATATTTACAGTGATGTTTTAGGTATTAGGTGTTAGAAACATGGAACATTTTTAAAACTCTAAATAACTATATGTGGTCCCTATTCACTTTTCTGATATTCCTTTAATACATAGGCTCAAAGAAACCATGAACTAAATAAAATAGACCTGATAAGTCACTTACAATTTAATAAATGATTACTGAATATCCAAATATTGAATTAATAACTAAATATACAACAATGAATGGGCCATGGTCTAGCAACAAAAAGGTATTTTAGTTAGGGTAATCAGACAAATAATATGATAGCTGCTATCAAGGAGACAAGAGGAATGATTGAGGAAGCAAAATGTGAGTTGGAAGCACAGAGGAAGGCCGATAACCCTGCAGGGGAAAGAGGAGCCCAGGGAAAGTACTGTGGGAAAAGCGATGCTTGAGAGTGTTCTTAAAAGATGATGTGAAATGTGTTAGATGAAGGGAAGCTTAGATTACCTTCCTATGGAGTGAGTTTATTTTATGCAGGCATGAAATTTTTAAATGTGTAAGCAAGACAAAGGATATATGTATGTTGGGTAACTGAAAATACAAATTATAGAGTCATGTTAAAGATGACTTCTTGATATTCATTTTACTGCTTCACCATCATATAGCAGCCATGGAGTTAGGAAGATAAAGGTTCCAGGTCCAAGGATATGTGCTACTTTAAGTCAGTTAGGACAGTTGCATTTCCCTAGACAGTCATAGTTCCAGACACTTAGGTTTATATAAATCATCTTATAATGATACATAGGCAACTTATCTGGGTACAGGTGTGGGCATATGACCTGGATTGGCACAATCATGCTATAGAATAGTGATTTATTTTATGGCTGTAGGAATGATAAACTCTATTACCAGATAGGAAGGCAGTAAGGATGCTGTCACTGTAGATATCAGGTCCACATTACAGGCAGGAAGAAGGAGCAGAACCAAAGAGCAACAGGATACACATGCCAGCTATGTCAGCCTTTAATAAAGAACTTTCCCAGAAAGCATACCCACTGAATTGTGTTTACATTTCTGTGGCCAGGATTGTGTCAGATTTATACTTTTAGCCACAAAGGATACAGGAAATGTATTTTTTTTCAGCATGTTACAGGGGTACAAATGTTAGGTTACATATTGCCTTTGTCCCACCCGAGTCAGAGCTTCAAGCATGCCCATCCTCCAGACGGTGCGCACCGCATCCATTAGGTGTGAATATACCCATCCCCTCCTCCACACTCCCACCTGCCCGACACCCAACGAATGTTACTACTATATGTACACATAAGTGTTGGTCAGTTAATACTAATTTGATAGTGAGTACGTACATGTGGTGCTTGTTTTTCCATTCTTGTGATACTTCACTTAGTAGAATGGGCTCTAGCAGGTCTGTCCGGGATAATACAAGAGGTGCTAGATCACCATTGTTTTTTGTGGCTGAGTAGAACTTCATGGTATACATATAACACATTTTATTAATCCACTCACGTGTCGATGGGCACTTGGGTTGTTTCCACATGTTTGCAATTGTGAATTGTGCTGCTATAAATGTTCTAGTGCAGAAAATGTATTTTTAGCTGGGGTATATCCACTCCTAATAAACTGGAGTGTTATTAGTAAATAAGAAGTAGAGAATTAATGTTAAGTAGTCTACAAGCAGTTTCTAGCATACAGCACATGACCTCAAAGTATTCATAGACTATACTGGAAATAGACATATGAAAAATACAACACTTTTAAAGTTCTATTTAATAAGCATTCCAAAAAGGTATTTCCAAGGGGAGTGTAATCTTTGCATGAAAACTTGTATCTGTAAGAAAGAAAGAAATTACATTTCCTTATATAGAAATTCAAGGCAGTTTCAAGGCACAACAAACTCCAATATTGTAGAAAAGAAACAAGCAAAGAAATCAACAATTTTTAAAAACCAAGAAGGGACATCATCTGTGGACTGATTCTTTGATGCACTGTTTTGAGAAAAAATAGAAAAAATGAAATTAAGCTAGAAAGCCAAGACTGTAATATGAATTTGAGGTGTTTCTCAGTAGCACTCTTGGCTATCTCACTAGGAAGATGGTGAACCATGGTGCCTGACAGCCTCAGTGGCTGAACCTTCTGGGAAATACAATGCACACTGTATTAGCGAGTTTCTACAGCTAACTGATGCTAAACCATGATGGCTGCCTCAACTACTGAGAGAAGGCTGCCAGTCTCTCACTGTTCCAGAGAACTCCAACACACCACCTTCTGCAGAGTTTGCAAAACCCACATCAAGCACACATCACCAAACATCTGATGTTGATAACATTTTGATATTAAGGGGAAGTAGAAGCCAAGGAAACACGTATAATAGAGCAAACTGAAAAAATATTATGTTTATTTAATGGTAAAATGTCATACACTTGGAATAATAAGCAATTATTTAAAAATTCAATATTTTGGAAATGAAAAATATGCTTATTGAAGTAAAATTTCTAACTTGCTATAAAGCCTGAATAGCAGAATGGATATTGATAAGCAGCTAAGAAAATCTTACATAACATAAAAAGATGTAAAGAGATGTAAAACATAAAATATAAATTTCATATTTATGAAAGAGGCATGGAGGATATATTGAAACTTTCCCATATACATCCAATAGTAGATCCAAAATAAGAGAATAAAATGAATAAAAGAAAAAAGGAAAGAGGTTTACCTAATACTTTCCCCAAAACTTAACAAAATTGTTATTTTTAAATATTTCACTAAGAATCAAGCAGATTATTTTTTCAAACCACAATGTTATTTTTGTGTGTAGCTAACAAAAAGAGAATAAATCTGGCCCCTAATTTCTCAGCAAAAGGGATAAATACTTTAAATTCATAGTGTGTTTTCTACCTTTATAATTGTGCAAGGACCAGAGTTTTCTGTTTATACAAGAACTCAGAAAGTTAACCTGTTATACACATTAATAGAGAATGCACTTGAGCAAGAAAAGATTAATGAATTTGGAATGAAAAAATGTGTTTCAAGAATCGATAATGAGTATACGTATGAATTAAATATGTTAAATATAAATAAATATGGATTACACTAAATAATTAACAGCGATTCGGAATAACAGATTATAGCAACATTGGTATTGATCAGAAAGTGTTTGAGGGTAAAAGCCAAGCAAAATACAAGTATACAAAGATCCTTGTCTTCAGTGGAGTGTGTGCAAGAGCGAAGACTATTTTGACAGGCAAAGGGACTGACAAAAATTTCTTAGGACACTAAAAATATAGACATAAAGGAAATATGATAAATTGACTTTATTGAAGTTAAATACAGCTGTTCTTTAAAAGACAGTGTTGTGGAAATTAGAAGGCGGGTTAACAGAAACTATCTGCAATGGAAGTGTCAAAGAACTATCTAGAATATGAAATAACACAACTAAAATAAAACCACAGTGAGTTAGCACTACATGCATACTAGAATGGCTAACCATTTTTTAAAGAAAATACTAAGAAAGTGTTGGTGACAATAAAGAACAGAAACTGTGATTCATCGCTGGTGGAAATGCCAAATGGTACAGTTGAAAACAGTGTGGCAAGTTCTTACAAAGTTAAATCTACTCTTACTTATGACTCAACAATCCCACTAGTGGGTATTTACCCTAAAGTAAGAAAATCTTATGTTCTCACCAAAACCTGTACATGAATATTTAGAGAAGCTCTATTCATAAGCTCCAAAACTGTAAATGATTTAAATGTTTTTTAGAAGGTGAATGGACAAATAAAATGTGTTTCATGTGTGCAATAGAATACTGTTCAGCAACAAAAAGAATGATTTAGCCAAACAATTAAGGTTAACATCAGCAATAATAAGTCATATTGATAGTATCTATCATTGATATGGTGTGATGAAAATGACGAAGGTAGACTTTTGTGATCTTTCTCCTAAAAACCATAACCTTAATCTAATCATGAGACAAATATCAGATAAATCCTAATTGAGAGGTAGTCTACAAAATGCCTGACCAGTACACCTCAATACTGTCAAAAGTCATTAAAATCAAGGACAGTCTGAGAAACTGCTACATACAGCCAGGAGGAAGCTAGGGAGACATGACAAGTAAACGTAACTTAGTATCATGAATGAGATCTTGGGACAGAAAAACAACATTAGATAAAACCGAAGGAAATACGAATAATGTATGGACTTTATTTAATAATAATACATCAATATTGGTTCCTTAATTGTGACAAATATATCATAACAATACAAGATATTGTAATAGAGTAGTCACCCCTCCTCCCATAGATATGGAAGCATAAAATTGAGAGTGGGGAATATGTAACAGATGGAATGGCCTGAAAAATAAAAAATGACAAAAATATTTTCTCTCTTTTTAAAACAATCTCTACTCCTTTTTGAGAACTAAAACCTGCATTCTGCCTCAGGCCAGTGGCTGGGAGAGGCAGGGTAATTTTTTCTGTTCTTTGTGTTACAGGAGACAGCACAATCATCCCAGGTGGGGCCATCCACCCAGGTGAGCCCACATGGAGGTTTGTGTTCAACAGAGATGGGAAGATTAGAATCATTAACACAGTAGCTTAGAACTAAGGGCACTCCCTTTAAAAGCTCTGTATTTCTGCTTATGTTCAGGAAATTTGGATTTTGAGATGAGAAGGCCTATCATTTTTCATCCTTTGCTGGAAAAGTAATAAACTTCTTTTTCTCTCTCAAACCCCTTGTTCTTGTTCTTCTGATGTGGCCTCAAGGACAAGTGCCAAGCTTTCAGTAACAATATTAATAACAAAGGAAACTAAGTGCAAGGACTATGGTAACTGTGAACTATACTTATTTTGTGTTCCATAAATCTGAAACTATCTTAAAATGAAGAGTTCATTAAAATATTTTTAAATGCATGGAAAGAAACATAATTCGAGCCACAAGTCAAAAAATATGAAAAAGCACAATAGAAAGCAAACTATTGATATATACAGAAACTTAGATGAATCTAGAAGACATAACTGGGTAAGAAAAAAAACATTCTCAAAACGTTACATGCTGTATGGTTCCATTTACGTTCTCAAAAGGATTGCAGTGATTGGGTTGTCATGGGTTAGATATTGGTGAGGATTTGACTACACAGTGAGAGCACCAGGAAATTTTATGGAATGAGGGAACAATTCTGTTTCTTTTTTGTGGTGATGGTTACACAAATCTATATATGTGTTAAAATTTATATAATATACATCAAAAAAGAAAAGTTTATGCTGATTAAAAAGTAAAATAAAAAATATAGAAGCAAGTCACAGAAATATAGTATAATATTCTTGCTTTGGGGGAAAAATGGGAGGAAAAAAGAACACACAACTCTGTGGGCTTCTATACAACACAGTCATCTGGAAGAGTAAAGAAATCACTAACCATAGGTACTTGGGGCAAGCTGGACGAAGACTTTTTATCGTTTACCTTTTAATATTTTTGAGTTCATTATTTTCAAAAGAAAAGAAAAAGGAAAAAATAAATTAAACATATCTAACTAAAGATTTTTACAGAAATAATCATTGTTATTTATAATAGCCAAAACTAAAAACAAATCAAATGTACATGTAGAGAGAAACATATATACAAATTGTGGTACTGTCATATAGTAAAACACTACTTGGCTTAAAAAGTAATATATACACAAAGGGTGCAATGCGCACCCTCCGAGAGATGGACATGCTTGGGACTGGGACTTGGGGGGAAGGGGGGGCAAGGGCATCATACGTAACCTAAACACCTGTACCCCTATAAACAACAAACAATAAAAAAAAAAAGTAATATATATGAATCTCAAAACCATTATACTAAGCAAATGAACCCAATTACAAAAGAGTGCATAGTAAGTGATTCTATATATATCAAATTCTAGACAAGGCACACCCCTAGTGAGAGAAAACAGATCAGAGGTCATTTGGGGCGAAGCGGGTAGTAGAATCCGGTGACTACACAGGGGTGTGAGAGAACCTTTCCGGTTGATGAAAATGTTCTACATCATTGTGGTTACACAAGGGAATATATTTGTCAATGTATTTATTAAACTGTATGCTTACAATGGGTGCATTTTGTTGTATGTAAATTATTCCTGTTATTTAATGTTATCTTTAAAAAATGGAGCTATTAGAAGGGCAATGGGGAAATGGCTTGGAGAAATTGATGTAATTTTATTTTCATTTAGATTTATACACCTTACAAATGAGCTTCTTTCAATTTATAAATGCCTTGTTGGTGAACTGAATCTTGACTGTAAATAGTAGATATTTCTTCAGAAATTATTTTATAATTATGAATTTAAAGCTTTAGTGTAAATATTATTTGTTTTTCAGCATGAGAAAAGTTCATAACATTGTTCAGCAGAATAAGGACAAGGTAGTTGTGAGCAACTAGAAAGAGAATCATCATCAGACGAAGAACAAAACAGAGTAGAGTCCAAGCACTACGATGGAGGATTAGCATCTCTAAGAGAGCACAGCCCATGAAAATTTTCAGTGACAGGGAAAAGGAGCCACTTACCATTTCTGGTGCTATTTTTTCCCTTTCTTTCCCTTTAACATTTTGTTAATCTGATTGGCATCTAATGATATATAATTACCATTTAATTTATATTTTCTTGATTATTAGTCAAGTTAAATGGCTTATTTTGTGTTAACTGATAACTTGGGTTTCAACATTTGTGAATTGCTCTTC
>RJWJ010032575.1:0-18461 GCA_004363605.1 Indri indri
TCACAGCAACCTCAAACTCCTGGGCTCAAGCAATCCTACTGTCTCAGCCTCCCGAGTAGCTGGGACTACAGGCATGTGCCACCATGCCCGGCTAATTTTTTCTATATATTTTTAGCTGTCCAATTAATTTCTTTCTATTTTTGGTAGAGACGGGGTCTCGCTCTTGCTCAGGCTGGTCTCGAACTCCTGAGCTCAGAACAATCCGCCCGCCTCGGCCTCCCAGAGTGCTAGGATTACAGGCGTGAGCCACCGCGCCTGGCCCAGCACTTGGTTTTTAAAAGGAATCCCAGCCTTGCAGTTCACCAAGTGAAGGCTATATGGGTGTGTTTTTTTATAAGCCTCAGATTTTTTATTGAAGGGAAGAATTTTTTTGGATTGTTTAACATTAAAGACAGCTGGTAGATGTAGAACATGGAGTTATTAATCCGTGTAGGAGTATCTGGAACAAACAATACAAAGACTATGATCCTAGGGATTAACCAATAGTGCTTCCCATTTAGTTGGCAACTGAAATGATAGAATGTCTTTTGGAAAGTATCAGCCATGTCATTATGTGTATTTCTTCAATTTCTTCTTTCCCCTTACTAGTTTATGATGGGGTTTGGAAGTTTTAAAGAACATTTGTATCTACAGTATTCCCCTCTTTATCCACAGGGGATATGTTCCAAGACCCCCCAATGGATGTCTGAAACCACAGATAGTTTGGAACTCTCTATATATTATACTACGTATGAATTTCCTTTTACTTCTTCACAATTTCATGGATAGAAGATTAATTCTTCCTGCAGATCCTGGCAACCTAGCATATGATTTTTTTTTTTCCTTCTTGAGAACTTTTCACTTATAGCTTCTCTTTGGCATATCTGGATTGCTGGCACATCACTACTTTTGCACTTTGGGGCCATTATGAAGTAATATAAGGGTTACTTGAACATAAGCACTGCGATACCATGATGATCCCTCAACAGTTGATCTGATAACCCAGACGGCTACTAAGCGACTAACAGGCACGTAGTGTCTCAGCATGGATATGCTGGACAAAGGGATGATTCACATTCCCAGGTGGCAGATTTCATCACGCTACTCAAAATGCTGTGCAATTTAAAACTTCTGAATTGTTTATTTCTGGAATTTTCTATTAAATATTTTTGCACTTCAGTTGACTGTGGGTAACTGAAACCCCAGAAAGCAAAACCACAGATAAGGGGTGGGGGGGCTACTTATAAGTACTACAAGGCATTTTTCCTTTGCAGATAGTTGACTTAAAAACAGCAAAGGCTGGGTGCTGTGACTCACGCCTGTAATCCTAGCACTTTAGGAGGCCAAGGCAGGAGGATTGCTTGAGGCCAGGAGTTCAAGACCAGCCTGAGCAACATACTGAGACTCTGTCTCTACAAAACATAAAAACAGTAGCTGGATATGGTGGTGCGTGCCTGTAGTCCCAGCTATGTGGGAGACTGAGGCAGGTAGATTGCTTGAGCCTAGGAGTTTGAGGTTACAGTGAGCTATGATGATGCCACTGCACTCTAGCCCAGACAACAGAGTCAAAAACAAAAAACAAAACAAACAAAAAGATGATTTATCTTTAGCCTATCTGTATATAGAGATTTTATTTTTTAATCATTTAGTAGCTTTCCTATATGTAGATTTTGTTCTGATTTCTCTTGTTAATTTGTAATGTTAAATGCATGGAATTAAAAAGCAAGTGTCACTTATTAAATTTGCCATGGACTTATTGTTCTGCCACCCCACAGGTAATGCAGAGGATGAGGAGTGAGGGCAAGCCATCATATTTATGTTGCTGTTGTTAATTACAGCACTCTGTCTTAAGTCACAACTCTGTACCTCATTCTTCCACTGTGGGTTTTGTCCCCAAGAAATGATGACCATGTTCAGTACTAAAAGGCTTTTAGTAGGAAGTGAATTGCTCTCCAGGTTGGTGTTGGACAGTTGACCAAGGAATTCTAATTGGCAGATATTATACTGAAACAAAAATGCTTCTAATGGATGCATTTTTCCTCTAACTTCTCCAGAGTCCGTGAAGGAGCTTCACTTAGTATCAACAGGAGAAAAAAATGCATTTGGAGATGTGGCGAAGTGCTTTTTTTTCTTAAGTTAATTTCAAGAACTATTACACATGTGTTTTGATCTCACTCGGCTTCTTCTAAATTTATAAAATTAAAACCACCCAGATATAGATGGAAAGGACTTCTGTATGGCAGGAAGGATTATGCCTAAAGTAATATGTCCTTTTTTGGTAATTCGAGAAGGGAACCCTATAGACACACCTTTTCAAGGAGTTAGTATACTGAGTACTCAGTTATAAAAATCTGGGTGTGAATCTAGATTATGCTACTTACTAACTGGGTGCCTTTGGTTAAGTTTCTGTGCACTCTCCCCGTGAGAATCCAACTCCTGATGATCTGAGGTGGAGCCGAGATAGCGATGCCCCTCCCAACCCCCAAACCCCCATCCCACCGTGTCTGTGGAAAAACTGTCTTCCATGAAACCGGTCCCTGGTGTCAGAAAGTTTGGAGACTGCTGCTGTACAGCATATTACTGTCCTGAATCCTGTAGGTAATTGTAGCACCTAAGTATTGACAGTGATAAGTATTTGTGTATCTAAACATAGAAAAGATACAGTAAAAATACTGTATAAAAGATAAAAAATGGTACACCTGTATACCTGTATAGGGCATGTACCATGGATGGAGCCGGCAGGACTGGAAGTTGCTCTGGGTGAGTCAGTGTGGAGTGGTGAGTGAATGTGAAGGCTTTGGACATTACTGTACACTACTGTAGACTTTATAAACAGTGTATACTTAGGCTACACCAAATTTATTAAAATATTTTTCTTTCTTCAATAATAAATTGACCTTAGCTTGCTGTAACTCTTTTACTTTATAAACTTTTTAATTTTTTTTTAGCTTTTTGACTGTTTTACTTAGCTTAAAACACACACGCATTGTACAATCGTACAAAAATATTTTCTTTATATCCTTATTCTATAAGCTTTTTTCTATATTTAAAATTTTTTATTTTTACTTTTTAAACTTTTCGTTAAAAGCTAAAACACAGACACATTAGCCCGGGCCTGCACAGGGTCAGGGTCATCAGTATCACTGTCTTCCACCTCTACATCTTGTCCCACTGGAAGGTCTTCAGGGACAGTAACACATACGGAGCTGTCATCTCCCATGACAACAATGCCTTCTTCTAGACACCTCCTGAAGGACCTGCCTGAGGCTGTTTTACAGTTAACTTTTTTTCTTAACAGGTAGAAGAAGTATACTCTAAAATAATGATAAAAGGTATAGTATAGTAAATACATAAACCAGAAATGTAGTCATTTATTATCATTATCAGGCATTATGTACTGTACATAATTGTGGGTGCTAGGCTTTTATATGACCGGCAGTGGAGCAGGTTTGTTTACACCAGTACCACCACAAACATGTTAGTGACGTGTTGCACTATGACGTTATGGTGGCTACAACATCACTAGGTGATAGGAGCTTTTCAGCTGCGTTATAATCTTATGGGAACATCATTGTATATGTGGTCTATTGTTGACCAAAACGTCATTAAGTTGTGCGTGGCTACACTTTTATTCTTCTAAAAATAGCGCTTCTCAGAGGCTCTCTTGCCTTTCATTGCTTTTCATTCCTGTTTCCTCTGAAGAGACCAATGACCCTTTGAATAGAGGCTTCATGTCTTAATCTGCATCCCTGTTCCCCACAGCTTCTGTGCAGTTCCTTACACACAGTGGGCACTGATACTGTTTATGGTACTTGCTCCAAAGCCATGACCCATAGAAAACATTTCCAGCTTGGTCTTTTATACCACTCTTTTATTGCTGTGATAATTAAGTGAGCAATTCTCTTTTGTTAAGAGCTCCATAGATGTGTCTTTTGAGAACTGCTTTGGAATATTTTAATTTTTGTTAGGTCTAATATTACTCTCTTTGGAGCCTCCTAGGTAAATCGGAGCTTCTCAAGGAAGCATCAGTTTGATAATAACATAAATATACCGCCTGGATTTAGCTACCGTTAGTACTAATTTATTTCTGCTCCTCTAAGACAAGTTTTGTGTTTTCATTAATAATCAGCTATTTCTCAGAGACTCTCAGAGTGGGGAATTTGTGAAATGTTTTGAATCTGAAAGACTCTGAGCCTCCTTTGTGGGGATGCATCTGGCCAGCACAATTCTGGTATTAGGGAAATGAGACTGCCAGGTAGCTCACTTATCTGTATGTTGGCACATACAGAAAGATAGCCTAGTAGGGGAGAAAAAAATCTCACATGGAAAAGAAATAATAAAATCAAGCTGGTTTATGGTTTGTCAGTTAAGATGCTTTTAAGCCGTGTCTGTAAAAGTACATCCACTTAATGTTTGTTCTGCATTTCAGGCATCATTGTGTGATAAGTGGTGTAAATTTAGCCTCTTTAAGCCTGATCTCCTGTGGGTTGAGATTTAAGTGTTGGAACTTTATTTGAAAGGACTCTATCGATTGGACTTTGATTTGATCCTTCTATACCAAAGAGAGGAACTAAATAATGACTTGGACTCCCTGTTAGTTTTTATTTATTTATTTTTATTCACTTTATAGGTCTCTCTCCCTCCCCCATTCTCTATCTTCTGTTTCTAACTGTTCTGCCTAAAAAGGCTAAAGTGATAAGAGGGAGGGGGGGGAAAAGATAAAGAAAATTCAGCTGTCACCTTGTGAACATAATTGATTCAATAAATAACGTCTTTCAATCCCCAAGGCAAACCTCAGAGTCTTCACTTATGTCAATTAGTGTTCAACTCGGTAAGTGGTGGTGGCCTTAATTTAGATGGATGGGAGAGTTCACAGGCTCTCGCTTCCCAGGGAAGGAGTGTGCTTTTCTTGTTTTAAAGTCATGCCATCTTTATGGACCTACTCTGCAAAAAGAAGTTTGAAAGGGAATTAATGTGGTGGTTTTTATTCTTCCTTAAAATAGGAGGACGATTTAATTATTTCCTAGGAGTTTGTTGAAACAAAAAATTGAAACATGGGAATGAAAATTCCCTGGAATCCACTAGACTGTAAGCTCCATGAGGGCAGGGACTTTGTCTTGTTTGTTCATCACTTAGACTCCAGTGCACATAGTAGGTGCATAATAAATATTTAACTGGATCTATTGTCGAATGAGTAGAACAGACACGAACATGATCCAGGTCTTACATTAATTCAGTTAAATTTCATTCCACTGGTTGTTTCATCTCTTGTACCTGCCTCTTTTTTCCCTAGTTGTTTAAAAGGAGAGCTATGAGAGTACAGTATATCTTCAGAAATGATTAAGGAGAACCTATTTTATCAATTGCTAGACTGTCAGAGTTGCAGATGGTATAAAGCTGCTATTTACAAATTCTAGTAAGTGAACTAGTCATGCTTCACAATCATATGAGATATGTTATAAATATAAAGATTCTAGGTCTCAGCCCTGGAATTTCTGACTGAGTCAGTGGTAGAGCTTGGAGTAGTATGGAAAGTGCTGATCCAGTCTCCTTGTGGTCCCCTGACCTCTGCAGTCTAAGTTACTTTTTGGTAAAAGTGATCAGCTTGAGGCACTCAGCAGGATGATTGGTAGAGCTGTGACTAGAACCCAAGTCTTCTGTCTCTGATAACGGTGCTCCTGGTCCTACAGAGGTTTAGCCAACACTCCCTGCTACTTAGCTTTCTTTCAAGACAGGGACAGTATTTGGTAGGGGAAAGGAGTGCTTTGGTCCTGGGGGGATCTCAGTGGTGCACCCCAGCACCCACTACCCAGGGTAATGCACATGACCCCTAGCAGTAAAGCTAGCACATCTCTAAGTGTTCAATGAATATTAACTATTGTCATTATCATTCCAGCTCTGGCAAGGCCACTTAGTAGCTGGGCCACTTTTAAGAAGTTACTTAACTTCTCTTGGGCTGTTTTTTTGTGGTTAAAATGGAGATCCTACAAACAGATGAAAAAATACTCAACCTCTCTAATCATCAGGGAAATGCAAATCAAAACCACAATGAGATATCACTTAACTCCAGTGAGAATGGCTTTTATCAAAAGGTCCCAAAATGATAAATGTTGGCATGGATGCGGAGAGATAGGAACACTCATACACTGCTTGTGGGACTGCAAACTAGTACAACCTCTGTGGAGAGTAATATGGAGATACCTCAAAGAGCTAAAAGTAGAACTACCATTTGATCCAGCAATCTTATTATTGGGCATCTACCCGAAAGAAAAAAAGACATTCTATAAAAAAGACATCTGCACTAGAATGTTTATAGAAGCACAGTTCACAATTGCAAAGATATGGAAACAACCCAAGTGCCCATCAATAAATGAGAGGATTAATAAAATTGATATATGTATACCATGGAGTACTACTCAGCCATAAAAAACAATGGTGATCTAGCACCTGTTATATTATCCTGGCTAGAGCTGGAGCCCATTCTACTAGGTGAAGTATCACAAGAATGGAAAAACAAGCACCACGTGTACTCACCATCAAATTGGTCTTAATTGATTAACACTTATGTGCGCATACAGTAGTAACATTCATCAGGTGTTGGGCAGGCGGGAGGGGAGGAGGGAAAGGGTATATTCACACCTAATGGGTGCAGTGCGCACCATCTGGGGGATGGACACACTTGAAGCTCTGACTCAGGTGGGACAAAGGCAATATATGTAACCTAAACGTTTGTACTCCTGTAATATGCTGAAATAAAAAAATTTAGAAAAAAATGGAGATCTAAACTCTGCCTACCTTCTTGAGCACATGTGGAGATTATGCATGTGAAATTGCTGAGTAGAAAATTATAAAAATGTAAGGTATGACTGACTATACACCTACTTTTCTGAAATGAATATATGGCCATGACCTGGATTCCTTGAAGGGAAAAGGTTTTGATAAATGTGAAAGTGCTTGTCTGTGAAATATGGCATTTCGATTTTTCTTTCTTCTCGTTACAGGGAATTAGAATCATGGAGATGCTGCTAAAGGAACAGTGTGGTTCTCCCTTTGCTGAATAAAGAACCATCAGTGAGTACCAAACGCGAAGTCAGAATTATTTACTCAAGCCGTGTTTTCGTGCTTATAAGCTTGGCGTTCTGCATTAGCCTCCCTGGGCTATTCACGCCGTACATTTCCGAGTTATAGGCACAGAATGCCATTTCACAGGTGTTTTATCTCTTCAGTACCTTTATTTACTTGGTTCTTTGATTTTCAGAGCAGTTTTGTGTTACGTGCTGGGTTACAACTGCATTCAAATTGTTAAAACTGTTCAGCACAATCTGTCATGATTGGGGCCCTCGAGGTGGCATAGATTTGTAAAGACTGCAGCTCAGATTAACTGAAGCTTAATGTTATTCTTCTGAAAACAATCAAAAGAGGGATTTAAAGCTATAATTGGAGCAGGAAGGAAAACAAAAAAGGGACATGTTGATTGGCCAGTGAAACAAATATATCTTATTAGTCATATATACGTCCACTGATTGGAGGTGACTGCCTAAAATGCTATTGAAGATTCGGAGGCTTTGAGAATAATTCTCAGACTCTGGGTAAGAGTGCCTTGATTGATTAGCAATGTCTGCCTTGGGCACGGGATGGAAACAAGACGGCAATTGTGCTGAAGTATGTGCCACCTCTAGTTCAGGGCAAATGGTGTAGGGTTAACATGTGCCAGGGGACTTCAGAACTTACCCCTTCCCCTCCAATTTCTATCGTTTACATCAAAGAGAATGGTCTTTATAGCAGAAAGGGCAGGAGAAAGTTATTTAGGAGAGAATCAAAGCCCAGAATAAATATGATGGTTTTACATCTTACGATATTTGTAGGACTTAGGTTTTTAACATCTGAGAGAGGACCTGAGTCCTATAGATATTATAAAGCAAACATTCCTTGGATAATTTAGAATTACCTCAGATTTTCTCATGTAAGCTTAAAAGTATACTACACGTGATTTTGTGTAAGCATCCTGGTATTCTAATTGTGATGTACAATAAAGTTTGAGTGTAATTAACCAAAGAAGCAGCAAAAGGAATATTCACATGTGAGTACCTTAGCATTCCAAGCATGCTGGCCACGCCTGCAAATGAACATCAGCTGAAGAATTGTAAACCGTTTCTACTTGTTTGCAGGTTGGACTCCATTCTGATTAATAATAAGCCTCTGTATACCTAACACATATTAATAGATTTCATTATTGCTGGAAAGGCTAAACAAGACAGTTTCATTTAGCATAGCCATAGCACATGGCAGGTGCTCATAAAATGTTGAATCTAAATATGGTTTACTCCTACATCCACCCTGTTCCTTAAAAAACTGCAGAGAAGAACTTGGCCGCATCTCCCTGCTTTTCTAAGCTGGCATATCTGTGAGGCTCACTAAGCACCTCTTGTGCTTGTGCACCTGGGCACAGACCCCATTTTATCATGGGGGTTGGATCTCCAAGTTGAATGAGGGAATGAGGGGCCTCCACTTCCATGAGAAAGGTATATTCCTATTGGTTTTCAAACTCCAAATGAGTGGTTTTAAAACTTCAGTAGGCATCAGAGTCGTCTAGAGGATTTGTTAAACGCAGATTGCTGGGTCCCACTGGCAGAGTTCTGGTTCAGTAGGTCTGAGGGTGGGCCTGAGCATTTGTGTTTCTAACAAATTCCCAGGTGTGGTCCTGGGACTGCACTTTGGAAATAACAACTTTAAATGAGCTCACATCTCTGGCTGGAGACAGATTAAATGCTAGGGCACTGAGAAAGCTAATAGCTAGGGTCTTGAAATTGTTGCTGTGTATTCAGTCAGCTTTAGATTAATTGGAGGAATGATTTCTTTGTGTGTCTTTTCCCTGATTTTAGCATCTTGTTTGCCTTTTTTTTTCTTGCTTGAATGGTGACAGGCTCCACACTGGAACAAACACTACTGAAAGGAGAGGAGATGAGAGTCACATGAATTTGTATTTTAAATCGGTTTGGATTTTCTTTTTAATATGTGCAGATGGCACATGGTGCCAATTTCACTGGCAGATAATATTCCAACTCAAGTTTACAAGTTATACCTTTGCCACAGCCTTGGTTAAATCTTGAACTAGTAGAGAATTCACCTGTGCTGAGTGATGATCTTAGCATGCTCAGACTTGGCACACTTGCTCTCGATAGTCATGTGCTTTGTAAACCGTTAATTTACCATGACTGTATTCTTAGCCAGGTGCCGTGTAACAGTAAGAGGGGATTCTTCTATGTATTACAGGTAATACTGTAGAGTTGGTGTCCATTCGCCATTATCCAGAATCTTCAATGCTAAGCAAAGACTCCTGCTGTGATTTGAGAAGGAAGAACGTGCACCATATTGCAGTCCAACATAGTTAGTTCCACCAGTTATTTGGCCAAAGTATGTTGCTCAGTGTCGACCTCTCCAATCTTAGATGCTCTCCAAAGGAAGTGCAAAGGTAGAGGTCGAACCACACCAAAGTTTTAAATCTCTTAGAATCTTCATTTCCATCTGTCTGATTTGGTGCTTGGTGCAAGTATTGTCAGTCACAAAAGCAAAGTCACCAATTTCGGGGGAGTACCCTTTTTCATATTTGCTCGTGATAAATATGGCAGTGACACCAACCGGCTGTAGCATCTTCCTGGGCACACAGTTATTCTGCATGAACTGATCAGTAATGGAAACAGTCATGTACGTGGTCTCCTGCAGTAAATCAGTTTGGATTTAATGTGTTGCTAGTGAAGATGAATAAATTAAACAAGTTTACAGCATTACCTATTATCTTAAGTTACCCTCGTTCTTTTTTTTTTAAACTGTGGTTGAGGACTCAGCCATGAACCCAGGGCTTTATATCGTTTGCACAAAGGAACTTATTCTCTTCTCTTAAGTGGTTGAGGGCTGAATACTACCAGGAGTTTAATATGGGACAGTTACATTTGATGAATTTAATACAATGGAATTCCTGAAGGATATATATAATTCAAACTCTCAAAATTGATCACCAGTTTTCTCAGAGGATTAAATGTAAAGTAGGGAGATATATATATATATATATATATATATACTCTTTAATTACTGTAAATTAAAGACTATTGCTGAGATCTGAAGCTTTTTTCAAAATCACTTTCTTTGAAGTATTATTTATATACAATTAAATTGACCAATTTTAAGCATACAATTTGGTGAGTTTTAACACATATACAGAGTTATGTAAGTATCACCACGAATACGATATAGAACATTTTGAGGCTTTGATGTTGCCAGCTTATTCCTTTCCCTTTCCCCCCATTTTCTTGACTATTTTTACAAAGTTTTTTGAGCTTGAAATGTTTCTGTTTTAATGGCACTTTTAATTTTTTCAAAAATAACTGTACTCTGGAAGTTGGGGTGGGGGGTGGTTATAGATGGGGACCTACTGTTATTATGAGTGGTAAAATGCTACATTAAAACAAGATGGGAAATTAGCCCTGTAGCTGTGGAGGAGAGGTCAGAAAACTATGGCTCCTAAGCCAAATCTGGGCTACTGCCTGCTTTTATAAAGAAAGTTTTATTGGGACACAACTATGCCCCTGTCTTTGTTCAAAGCTACAGCCACAGAGTTGAATAGTTATGACAGAGACCTTACAGCCTGCAAAGCCTGAAATATTTAGTATCTGGTCCTTTGAGAAAAAGTTTGTTGCCTCCTGATTATGTCCTAAATTAACATCAAGGAGTGTTGGGGTGGTTGTTTGGACTTTTTTATGTAGCATTTGACCACGTCTTATCTTTACTCCAAAGTTTTTAGTTTGACAGTTTATTTTCCATGCATTAGCTCTAACATCACCATTTGGTGAAGATTTGGAGGATGTTATTTGAAGGCATAAAAAAGTATTAAAATGATAATAACATGAAGTTAAAATACCAGCAACAGTGGTCACTAAAATTGCTCATAAAGTTCCAATGCACGTACACAATGGAGTAGAAATATAGGCATTTTGTTTAGCACATAAAGTGGCCCTGTGATGTGGCAATAGTATAGCTGCTGTTTATAATTAACTCAATTTGCCAACTTTTGAATCTTTTAGTTCTTAATTTTTAAAAGATATTTTGTGGGATTTGCTCAAATGGGCGTAAGGAGACACTATTTAATATTTTCATCTCATACTACATTTTAAATTTACAGCATTTAAATTAACATAGAATGTGACTACATTGTATATTGCACCAAGAATTCAAGATAACTTTGTAGAACTCTCTGTCCTGTACGTCCAAGTGGGCATTTGAAAATTAGAAAGCTTAGAAGGTGATTTTGTCATGAGCCAAAATGAAGACACATAAATCTCACTAACCAAAATGCTTGTGGCATTGCTGTTGACACATCCATGTGATAGATTTTTGATTTCCTGTCATTTTTGAATAAAACAAATAACAATGACATCTGTTTGTTCTTGCCGCTGGCAGTTGGGGGACTAGGCTTGATGAGATTTGATAACATAGAAGAATTCTATTAAATCAGAATGATTAAGACCTCAATTTTAGCTATGTCTTAACTCCTTTCTGAACCAGCTTCTCTGGGTAGTTGGACTTAATAAAATGAGGTGCTTGCTTTGTTGGACAATTATTAGGAGGTAGAAATGCAATTTCTCCAAGAGTTATCCATAGTAATAGAATTCAAGTGACTCTTGAGAGTTGCTTCAGAAAAGGGGGCAAACAAGTATTGATTGGAGAGACATGTTTACGGAGTGATAAAGCCTGTTTGCTTTCTCTTGCAGGGGATCCGTATCCACGTCCACTTGTTTTTGAGAATCACTTCTTGGCCACAACACGTCATAGACATGGTTTCTGGAATACAGCTTTGGGGATACAGTATTGGCAGCTTAAAGAAGAGGCGACCTTCTAGCCAGGACATAAAACGGCATACCGCCCTGGGAGCCTGCTTCAAATAGTGGGACTCACGGAGATGAAGACTTCTTGCTGGATTTTTATGACACAGTCTCTTTATGATTTTACAAATAAAGGAAAAACGCATATGAAATGATGTCTGCCCTTCCTCAGGAGGTCCTGCTGATTGTGTAGTGATGGCATCAGGGCAGCCAAAGTCAGGATGAAGGCCTGGAGAGGATGCTTGTGCCCTTATGTTACCAGCATCATTGTTCGTAGGATTTGCGAGAGGATTCTGGAACAAATAAAGGAATTGAACCTGGTACCTGATTCATAGGTGGCCTGGAACAAACAGGCATGGTACCAGACCTGTACGGAAGCCAAGCCATATTTATAGCAATGTTTACTGTTCTCAGAAATCAGGAAATTTGATTTCCATCCATAACTGCCATTGGTATAGCTTTTATAACATAACATGTGAATTGTGATTTGGTCCTCGGAAGGAACTTGGAGAGTGAGAAGGCAGATTCTGGCCTTGGCTCCTGCTAACTCATTCTGTGATAATGGAGCAAATCATTAACCTCTGGTTTTTTACTGGGAAAATGGGGATAATCGGGCACAGGCCTCTCTGCCTGTGGGTTGTGATGATGAAACAAGGTAGTTTAGTGCAATGAGCACAGGTGTGGAAGTCTGACAGACAGACAGACAGACCTGGGTTTGAATCCAAGTGCTGCCACCTACTCACTCGATCATGTACATAATTTAAAATCTTTCTGAAGCTGATTTTTTAAAATTTGTAAAATGAGAATACAGAATTATTATAACTTTGCGAGGTTGCTGGACTGATTGGAGACCATGTATATAAAGTGCCTACTGCGCTGCCTGATGTACAGGAGAAGTCCAGTAATGAGAAGCCATTATTAGTATGTGAAACATTTTGAAAATGTACTTTTCAACTGTAATGTTAGGTGGTATGACTGTTTGAAAATTAGATGACGGTAGTTTGCATTTCTCGTGATCGGAAGCCAAAATATAAATGCACTACCTAAGAAAGCTTGAAGAGAGGTAGTAATTTGGAATTCATTTTCTTAAGATAAAAATTGGGCTATTACTCGAAAGTCTTAGGGAAATTGTTCTTTTCTTAATATTTGAAAATTTTTCCACTTAGTCCATTGACGAATCTCAAAGCAATTGTACTTTTTCATATAAGCCTGCCACTGTGAATCTCTTCCTATTGTATTTGAGCTATTTGTACTGTCTGAATTTTGTTCCAGGATAATTTCCCTTCATTTCCTTAGTGTTTCAGTTGTTTTGGAGGGAAAATACATGGTAGGAACCAGAACACAATTTGACCTTCTATTCTAGTACGTAAATGGCGTCTGGTAGGCTTTTGGAGTAACAGCCTTTTTTTCCTAAAAATAAGAAGTGATATGAATTATCGTGAAAGAGAGAGGCAAGAAAATCATATTGGGAGGTTGACATTGGAATAAACTTAACACTTCATACTCAACAGCTTGCATCCTCTGAAGGCAGGAGTTCTCAACCTGGGCTGCCCATGAGGAGCTTGCTGCAATCCCAATGCCCAGGCTGATCTCCAGACCAGAAATCCGCATCTCTGTGGGTAGAATCTAGGCATCTGTATTTTTTAAAGCTCTCCAGGTAATTCCAATGGGCAGGTAAGGATGAGAACATTACAGTGAATTCTAGGTAATTTGTGGACATTATGTAATTTTTTTTCTTGATATCTCTGAAGTTGGGAAGAATCTTTGTAGCAGGAATTTTCATTAGAAATAGAGTGAGGCACAGAGAGACTTCTGCCTTGGTTCCTTGAAGCCAGGTGGCCAGTGCAAATGCCTGTGGGGATCCGGCCGCTGGTCTGGTGAGGGAGGCAGGCAAGGGCCCCTGGAGAGCGTCCCCTGGGAGTGCACGCCTGGCTGAAAGTGGACAGCTCCCACCCAGCTGTGTGGCCGTGTAGTTGGTTTTTCTAGTTCTTCCAATTTCCAATTTTCCAGGAAAAGACAGAATTTAAAAAAAAAAATCCCTGATTTTTTTTTTTTTTTTTTTTTTAACCTGTTGACAACCAATTCAGAATTGTTTAAAACACTGTGCTGGCCAAACAAAATATGTTTGCAAGATGGTCGTTTCCAGCCTGTGCTTCAAGAGTGGTAAGGACAAGCCTAAACATCCTGGCCAATTTTTAACAGATTTGCATTTTCATATTCTGGATGGAAGCTGCATTCTGCCTCTCCTCGAAGACTGCTTTTAGTTGTATTTTCCTCCCTATTCCTAAGTAATCCTTAGGGATTACTTTTTCTCTCTCAGTATTTTTCTCCCTGCAGGCATCTATTGCTTCAAGTCTCACATATATGGTTTAGAAATCTTATGGTCTTTTTAGAGCTAATTAGGGCTTATTAGGTTTTTTTTATTATATGTCTTGTGATAAAACATTTAGAAGTCCATGTTTAACTTTATTATCTACTGTCTAGCGTAAGAATTGTCAAAACCAGGAGTACAGCCTTATTGGGCACACTAGGAACGAGAGTGGGAAAGGGTTAATTCCCAGACCTGACGACCCATCTCCTGACTTCAAGGTGATGGTTTACTGTGTGATCCGTGACTTCACCTGTACCAGAAACCCTTGGAGAGGCAGCTTAAGTCCTCGGGCCCTTCCCCCAGAGATTCTGATTCATGCAATTTCAGTTGGGACTCAGGATCTGTATTTTAAAACAAGTTCTCCAGGAGATTTGGTTTTAGAAACACTGATTTTGGAAACACTGATTTAAGGGAGATGTTTTTGATCTCTGTGTCTTTTGTTGTCTAATGTTTTTCAGTCAGTTGGGCCTGCTGATCAATACAGTTGCTCACTCAGGACACAATATAAAGTTCTTAGGCAGAGAGAAGCTGACTTAAGCTATCTCTGCATGACTGAAGTGCTTTTACTAGGAAAGGGCTTTCATAATTTCAGTCATATACGGATGAAAAAGGTGCTGTATTTTTTTATATAAATTACTTTGTATATTTTATAAGCAGCATATATGTACTAATACCCCATTTATAAGGTGCATGGTATAGACAACTCAAGGTTATTCTTTTAAGTTGCACTTTTTTATTTTTGCTTTATTTCACCCATTTACATGGAACTTCCTTAATTTAGTATACATTTCCTTGCTTTTGCAAACAAAATCTACTGAAGATAATTACATTTTTTCAGAGTCATCATATATGTTTTTAATTCTTTCAGATCCTGCTTAGTTTTGTTAAAGCCTCTGCACTGAATGGCCCCAAATGTGTTTGCTCTTTGAGTTCCACGGTGATTTCTAGAGTTTTTCCTTTTCCCTCACCATTATCTGTGTTTTCTCTCTGCAGTTACTGTGCTTGCCTCCGGGAGCCTTCCTTTAATTTGCTGTGGGGTTGGGAAATCACGTAACTGCATACTCTGTGTCGAGTAAGAGTAAACGAGATTCGAATGAGGTTCTGAGAGGCTTTTCTAGCAATAAAAGCGAATGCACTTTGCTGCATTGACTTGGGGATGTTATTTTAGTGGCTCAGCCACCTTCCTGCAACTTCTGAGCCTCCACTGCAGTTGTCAGATCTGTGACCTCAAGACAGGTGAGATGTTGCTAGAAATCATTTCTCTTGATCTCCACCCTGTTGTCTCCCCTAGCTGTGTTAGCATTTTTTTTTCCCTTCATAATATGAACCTTATGAGGATTAAAACTCAAAAATTTCTCAGGCCAAATTTTTGTGCAAGATAAAGTGCTTTTGATTCACTGTTATTGTGATTTAGAGCTATAAATTAGTTATTTACCCTCCGCAGTCATTCTGAAATAAAGTCGTTATGACTAATATTTATGCATGATTTCTAATTTCTTGGGGGGCATCACGGATCTCAACATAGCCTGGGTTTATTGTTTGTGCTAATGATCCCAACTCTTTTCAGCTGCCCCAGATGAGGGTGTTACACCGACCATATGATGTTAGCTCCCTTCTTCCCCCAAGGTGAGGCATTGAAGTTTCTCCCAGAAATACGCAGAGGCAACATTTTTGGGTGGCCTGGATGGGCCATGTGCTAATGGAGCAAAGGACCAGGATCTGCAGAGCGAGAAGAAATGAAGCACAGCACAAACAGCGCAATGAAGCCAGGTAGTCCCAAAGGAGGAGGGAGACACAGAGTAGATTCTTGTTGACCTTTGAGGCTCAGCCATCATTTCGTACTTTGTTTCCATGAGACCCACTTTTCTTTTCTTTCTTCCTTTCTTTTTTTTTTTTTTTTCGAGACAAGGTTTCCCACTGTCACCCAGGCTAGAGTGCAGTGGCATGATCATAGCTCACTGCAAGCTTCAAACTTCTGGGCTCAAGTGATCCTCCTGGCTCAGCTGCCCAAGTGGCTGGGACTATAGGCACGTGACACCACGCCTGGCTAATTTTTTAATTTTTTGTAGAGACGGAGTCTTGCTATATTGCCCAGGCTGGTGTCAAACTCCTGGCTTCAAGCGATCCTCCCGCCTCAGCCTCCCCAAATGCTGGGATTACACGTGTGAGCCTCTGCTCCTGGGGCAGGAGACTCACATTTACCCTGTCACCTGCGCCCCTTTAATTAAATGTATTTGAGTGGGTTTCCGTGACTTGTTACCAAAATGGTTTGTCTGAGTCCTACTAGTGCTCTTCCTTTGCTAGCACCAGACCGCGGGGATGACTTTTTCTTTAGGGGTAGAGTCCTTAGTTTGGCCAGCATTTATTGAGCACTTACTGTGTGCAAAAGAAACGCAGGATTTGTCTTCTCTTTTGACTTCATTCAGTGGGTCACTCGAAGGCTTGTACCATCATTATACAAGGGGACTTTGAAAAGTTCATGGAAAAATGGAATTAAAAGATAAAAATAAACAATATTTATTTCTCAACATGAGCTCCATCAAGTTCAAGACACTTGTAATCAATGATACCAGCCATTAAGTCCATCCTTAAAGAACTGAGAGTCTCGGCAGTTTAACCATGTCAATGCAGTCTTTTTTACATTATTAACTGAAGAAAAATGGGTGCCCTTTACAGTTTTTTTAAGATTAGGAAACAAAAAGAAGTCAGAAGGAGCCAAATCAGGACTGTAAGGTGGATGCCTGATGACTTCCCATTGAAACTCTCACAAAATTGCCTGTGTTTGATGAGAGGAATGAGCAGGACCATTGTGGTGGAGAAGGACTCTCTGGTGAAGATTTCCTGGCATTTTTCTGCTAAAGCTTTGGCTAACTTTCTCAAAATACTCTCACAATAAGCAGATGCTATTCTTTGGCCCTCCAGAAAGTCAAGAAGCAAAATGTCTTGAACATCCCAAAAAGCATTGCCATGACCTTTGCTCTTGACCGGTCCACTTTTGCATTGACTGGACCACTGCCATCTCTTAGGAGCCATTGCTTTGACTGTGCCTTGTCTTCAGGATCCTACTGGTAAATCCATGTTCCATCTCCTGTTACAGTTCTTCAAAGAAATGCTTCAGGATCTTGATCTCACTCGTTTACAATTCCCATTGAAAGCTCAGCTCTTGTCTCTGGTTAATCTGAGTGTAATGCTTTGGGCACCCATCTAGTGGGAAGTTTGCTCAACTTTAATTTTTCAGTCAGAATTGTATAAGCTGAACCAGTTGAGATGTCTATGGTGTTGGCTATTGTTTATGCTGGTAATTATCAGTCTGCTTCAATTAGGGCATGAACAAAATTAATTTTTTCCTTACAAATTGATATGGATGGTCCACCATTGGAGGCTTCATCTTCAACATCCTCTCATTCCTTCTTAAGACAAGTTATCCATTTCTAAACTGCTGATTTCTTTAGGGCATTATCCCCATAAACTTTCTGTAAAGCATCCGTGATTTCACCATTCTTCCACCCAAGCTTCACCATAACTGTGATGTTTATTGTTGCTTCAATTTTAGGAAAATTCATGTCGCTCTGATAGGGGCTCTTTTCAAACTGATGTCTTATGCTTCTTGCTGCCTCAAACTAGATTCTGTTCAGACATCTTATAACAAGTTAGTATGAGTTTATTTTGATGGAAAAAATTTGAAATTGATAAATACTTTTTGTGATACACATTTTCCTTGAATTTTTTTAAAGACCCCTTGTACTGACAGATGGCAGCGGTGGGCACCAATAGATGATAAAACCAGATACAGTTACCTCTTGGGTAAATCAAATGATGATTGCTTATTTAAAGGATGCAGAAAAAAAGTCTGCATAGGATATACAGTAGGGAGATCAGCACAAAAGTGTACATTGGTGGGTCCCAAAGCTCACCAGCAGATGCTTGGCTGTGGATGATAATGTCTGAGTTAGTGAGGGGCATGTCACGTATTTTGTAAGATAACAGCTCCTCTCCAGCCTCGCCTTATGTACAGAAAGGTGGAACTGGCCTACAAGAGACCACCTCACCTGAGCCAGGTAGGAGCTTTGCAGTGCACAGTGCTTGCAGATTGTTCTATTACAGCCTGGTCTGAGGACATCCCTGAATTTAGGGCTGCTCTGTAGGTAGTAGGATGGCATGTTAACTTATGTGGGCTAATCCTGCAAACCTTAACATGAGCCTTGGAGAGACTGAGGCACGTGGAAAGGGAGAGT
>RJWJ010032576.1:0-18463 GCA_004363605.1 Indri indri
TTTTTTTTTTTTTTTTACTTGTTTTTTATTTTCTTTTTCTTTTTGGTAGAGATGAGAAGTTGCGGGGGGCAGAGGGGTGTCTCACTCTTGCTTAGGCTGGTCTCCAACTCCTGAGCTCAAGCAATCCTCCTGCCTCGGCCTCCCAGATTGCCAGGATGTAGGCATGAGCCACCCACTGCACCAGCCAAAATGTCCAATCTTGTTTCTGGTGTAGAGACTTTGTACTTGTGCTCCTCAATGCCTAAAGCACTTATCCTCCATAAAGTTGCATTGCTCATTCTTTCATTTTAGTCAGATTTCTACTTTGGTAGCCTCTTCTCACAGTAGCCTTTCTTGTCCACTCTGTCTATATTAGCCTGTGTGCACATGCATGCGCACACAATCACACGCACCCATACATTTCCTTGCTCCTTAGTCTCTTTCCTTGCTTTATTTCTTCTTCGTATCCCTAAGAGATTTTTACACTGTGCATTTATTTGTTTAATGTCATTTTTCTCCCATTCCTGGTTGAAGGAATTTTGATTCTTTTCTTTAGAGTTTTATCCTCAAAGCACAGAATAGTGCTTGATAACTCTCAGACTCTAAGCTATTTGTAGATGCCAATTAGCCCTTTAAGGTGCAAACCCTATAGATTCTCTCAATGCTCAAGAATGGGGAACAATATCCTAGTTTTCTCTGAGGTCTAGTTCCATCCTTTGAGATCCTTACTTTTTTTAAACTGCTGAGTATGCGTGTGAGTGTGTGTGTGTTTGTTAGATTTAAAGCTGCTATTGCCTACAGATGCATCCACAATCTATTTAGAAATATAAATTCTTACTTAGTATTCTCTAAAGAATGAAAATTTCTTCCAACCCATCGATCCTTAAATAATACAAACCATTGGTAAAATAAGAGCCATACTCCACTATGCACTTTAATACATAGTAGCTGTGTCAACTGCTCCATTTCAGCAAGTTGAAAGATAGACTAAGGGAAGCTGAGCTAACATAAAGCATAGAGCTTATGGGGGACCACATTAAGTACTTTGTGATACAGAAATTGCTATGCCTAGTTTTCCTAACACTGTATCACTTACTTACAGTAATTGAGGGTGTACAGGAATGAGGATAAACTGGAATGGGATAATGACAGCATATATTGGTTCCAAATGACTTGAGTGTTTCAAACAGAATTTTATATTAGTTCAGTCTCTTTATTACATTCAGAGGCACTTGGCATTCTTTTCAGTGAAAAGCCTAGAGAAGCAAATAAAATAGTTATACCAGAATGTACAAAAATATACATGATACCATCATCAAACATTTTGCTCTCTTTCCATTTTTTTTTTCTTTTACTGCTAGAGGGGCACCATAATTAATAATGCATTTCATTACACTTCTTGGGACTTGGTTGAATTTAGGAGTTATTTATAGTAATCTCCTACTTGAAATTTATGGATTTTTTCTTTTCAACCAACTTAAAGAGATTAAAGTACTATTTTTAAAAAATATCATTGAATGATGGGTGTCAGAAATATTTCATGACAAATATAATTATTATTTGCTTAAATAGAAGTATACAATTATGAAAAATAATACACTGCTTTTGAACTATATTAGACAATGGACAAAGAGAGCTTAATAGTGATCTTTTTTTGGTGTTTATAATGGAATCTATTTGTATTTATTTATTTTCCAATGGCTTTATTGAGATATAATTTACATACTAGACAATTCACCCATTTAAAATGTACAATTTAATGATTTTAAGTATATTCACAACTGTGCAATCATGACCACCATAAATTTTAGATCATTTTCTTCCACCTCCAAAGAAACTCTTTAGTACAACTCCTTTAGCAATCGTCTCTGTTTACTCCCGACTACTTTAGTCCTTCATTATCAACCACTAATCTACTTTCTGTCTATAGCTTTGCCTACTGTAGACATTTTATAAACATGGAATCGTACAATATGTGGCCTTTTTTGAGTGTATTCTTTCACATAACCTAATGTTCACCAGGTTCATCCATATCGTATTATGAATCAGTACTTTGTTCCTTTTTATTGCCAAATATGATTCCATTGTGTGGATGTATCACCTTTTATTTATGCATTCAAAAGTTATGGGCATTTGGGTTGTTCCCATATTTTAGCTGTTATGAATAATGCTGCTATAAACTTTTGTATGGATATGTTTTCATTTCTCTTGGGTATGTAGCAAGAATTGTAATTTTGGGTCATGTGGCAATTCTATCTGATGCTAATGAAGTTGAGCATCGATTCATGTGCTTGTTGGCCTATTTTATTTCATGTTCACTTTTCTGCATTGCAATAAGCTATCCCATATTACTATTATATGTTGATATTCTTATCCTTTTGTAATCCTGGAAGCCACATATTTAAGTTTTTAGAAGTATGCATAAACCCAAATGACTGTGTGTTCATATGTGTGTCTCTGTGGGGTTTATTGCATAGATTATATATGACCTGCTTAGATACTATTTTCATTTCTTTTCTAGTTCTTAACTGTTTCCAAATAGATTGCTGGATATGGAGATGTCATATCATCATTTGAATAGTAAGACAATTGTTGATTCTGCAAATTTATCAATAATCCATTTACATAATCATAAAACAGCTTATCCTTGGATTTTATCTACTTCTATGTGCACTTTTCTAAGAGCAAAACAAGTCTAAGAGGATAGTGATTTTAGAATGAGAGAGATGATTCTAAACATTAAAGGAATAGAATTATACTTATTTTAAAAGAGTTGGCCAAATCAAATTAATATTCCCTTTGAGTTATTTAAACTTGATATTGACAATGAAATTATATACTGAATGAAAAATGATTCAAACTAATAGATTCACGAGAGCAGGAGCTGCTGCTTCTCGATGTAGTATTTAATTACAGCCAATATCTGGAGCTTGGAGGAGGTACATTTATTTTTAACTACGGCTGCTTTTAATGGCTCTATGTTATCATTTTCTAAAGAGAATATGTAATATGTAAGATAGTTCAAGCTATTAGCAACAAACATTTTTTTTCTAATCTGCACATATCTGAGGTTTGACTTTTGCCATTCAAATAGATACTTTAACAAAATTATACTTTAACAAAATTATACTTTAAAAAAACTTCTTTCCTTATCATTTCTAATTCATTTAATTCAAATCTTTTTAAAATTTTTTCTTTGGGGTATAATACATGGACTATGTTTAAATGATAGATTTTGTTAATTCTATTTATTCTTTGAGCAATGAGGGTCAACCCCTGCGTCTTCCATTGGTATTATGGGACATGTGGCCTGGGCTTCAGCCATCTGACTCATTAGCCAGAAAAAGGAAATACTACAAAGAAAATTTTACCACAGAGACTGAAATTTTAATTACTTTCCCCTAGTGTAATTAGCACTTCCAAGGATCCTTTAGTAAAAAGAGATTTTATTTGACTTCTTTCACTGCTGCCCTGCAAAGGCTGCCAGAAGTATGGACAATTCTCAGAAGTCTGGTTGACTGGCACAGCAGCCATCCTGTGTCATAAGCCCCCAAACCGAGAAGTTAAACATGGTAGCCTTATAATCTAGGCTATCTCTAATGTTTGCTTTATTCATACATTGTGGTCATTGTTCTTGGTAAGAGGCTAAAAAATATTGACCTGGTTTAGCGTGCAGACTTTCTAAATCCAACCTGAAGTTATCAGCTACGTGATTTGCTGAGGTTAATTTGTCTCTTAGTTCTTTCAAGTGAGAGAAAATTCCTGCATAGTGTCTATTGGCATGACAAGATAGTCATTCACTGTTACTCCTCTTTCTATAGCTTTTTCTTTATCAGGGAATGGGGGAAGCATACCCATGGGAATGAAACGTCTTAGATATTGTGAGGCTGATCGTCGTTGGGCAACAATTCTCCATGAGTCTCTTGAGTTTCTGTATGTCTTGTGAACAGGCACTGAAGACTTTTTCTCTGGGCTATTTTTTTTTTTTTTCAAGCAGATTTCTATAGCAAATAGCCTTGGAAGACAGAGACAGTGTCTCCCTCTGGGGTAGAGAGCTGAATTTTTCCCTAGCCAAGATAATTAAAGATAATGTTTTTCTCTGAGTCAAAGATTGGACAGATATGCTAGCAATCCCTTTCAAGGATTTCAGTTCTCAAACCTTAGGGTTCTTTAGCTGCTACACAAACCTTGTGCTTGTGTGCAGCCACCTGGACTACTCCTTATCACCCCAAGAGACTTGGGGGCAAAGCATCACAATGCAAACATGAAACTGATGCTACCTGGAGTGGATAATAAAGTCCTATGCTTCTGATCCAAGAGTCTCATGCCTTATGCTAGCTAGCATCCATATGATTGTATAAGCTAATTTAAGTTGCAAGTAGGGTAAAATCTCATATCCTTCACAGTTCTTGAAAATCATGTGAGTTTTGAGGTTTTTGTGCGGCCCTTTTACAAAGGGATTCTGTGGGAGAATTAAACCCTATTGACCCAATGCACTTATTATATGTAATGAACTATTTTTTCTCCTATACATGTGGAATGATAGTATGAAAAATTGAAAAATTGAGAAAACAGCCAATCAAATCATCCTCTATTAGGCTAATTTTCTCATGGAATGCTGTTGAAGAAGGCCATGTGTAGCCAAAGGTGAATGTTTGGCTTCACACCTTTTCTCACTAATTGGCACTGTGGACATCTTTTGCCAGCACAAGATTAGGAATAGAACTTCAGATGGTAATAAGAAATATAAAAAAAATTTCCCCTTCTCAAAAGATTGAATACATTATTTACTGTCAACATCAGTGGTTTGAGGAAGCAATTCTCATGAGATCTCTACTGCCTAACTGCATGACTTTGCCAAGTATGATATGGGGAGAAAATGCTTGGAGTTAGTTTAACTCCTAGCTGACTTGGTGGAAGTGTACCTGGGCAAAAAACTGAGCAAACTGGCTCTCTGTTTGCAGACACAATTATAGGGACTCTAGGGGACCATCGTACAATTGTGTGTCCTTGCCCTTTTCCCTCCCTGTTAAGGAAGAATAAACACAGCACGAGTATCACTGCAGAAGCCAAGGGAATACAAAGCAGCCTTAGGAAGTGGATAGTGTGACATTTCTAAGCAGAATAAATCTTATCATATTCCATATAGTAGACAGTGACATCTATAAATTGATCTCTCCCACCATAACCATAAACCAAACATTAGCTGCTAGGACACAGCTGCTTGTGGATTTGGGAAAAGTATCACCACTGAATTGTGGGAAAAAAAGGAGAACAATGAGGTACACACTTGTTCCACTTGCCGTCACATTACTTTAATAGTCTACAATGAAGTTCCACTGACATAAAATAATTTCGTCCTTAATGAGGTTGTTTGGATACCCTTGAATAATTTATAGTTTAAGTCTTTAGATTACAAAGATGCTAGATGTTTGATGGAGAGAATGATAGTAAGATTTGTAAAGGAGAAAACTAATATCTTCTGGCTTCTCATTTTTTTTTTTTTTTAACCTGAAAGCCATAGGCTCTTTGAAAATTCTAACGGTAAAGGAAGAGTTTGTTTCATATCAAAACCTTTTCTTTCTGCTTTTGCCCCATTTTCATTCTTCTGGCTCTTTGCTTTGTGTCACTCTCCTGTTGCTGGAGGCTTTTCTGGTTTTCATGACCCCCTGCAGGCTGACCTGCTTGCTCTCAGCCCATTCTTCCTAAGTTCCAGAATTTGTAGGAAATCTACTCACTTTATATATTTCTTTGCCTGCCCAACTCCTTGTTACTTCTTTAGTGCAGACTATAGATACTGATTTATAAAACGTTTTGACTTTACTGTTTTCATTATGAATGTCTAGCATAGCTCTTTCTTTAGCTTTGATTACTGTCCATGGCTGGCTTGATACTATTCCATGACTTTAAGAATTCTATGACTTTTTTTTTTTTTTTACTCATATGTTTTTTCACTTAAATATTTCAAAAAATAGTTTCGAAATTTAAAGCCATTCAAAATTAAAAGTTAATGTTAAGCTTGGCAACTCTTCTGCATAATTTCCAGAAGCTTCCTTGCTAGGTGTAATTTGATACATTTTCACACAAGTCATAAATCATGAGGTTTTAGCAGCATATAGGTACTTCTATATGAGGAAATATTATATAATAGGTATTTATGTATTCCTTCTTGTAATTAATTTTATTATTTAAGTACGTAGAAAAATATCTCAAGAACTTCTTGAGAATATTTTAAGGCTTCTTCTATACATTTGGTTCCATATTTTTGGAAATGTTCAGAAGTTAAAATGATTTCTGACAAATTTATAAAAAGATTGAAAATGGGTTCAAAAATAAAAGCTTAAAGGTACTTTTTATTTCAGAATATTAAAGAGATATGCAAAATTGTTTTTGTTCCATAGATATCTTGTATAATGCTTGTCAGGGCTTTTGGTGTGCCCATCACCAGAATAGTGTTCATTCTACCTAACAGGTAAGTTTTTATCCCTCATCCTGCCTCTCGCCCTTCTGTATTCTTGGTTTCTCACATTCTTTTTATAGCTTTGTTCCTGTGTGTACTCGTTGTTTAGCTCCTACTTATTAGTAAGAACATATGGTATTTGATTTTCCATTCCTGAGATATTTCACTTAGGATAATGGTCTCCAGTTCCATCTAAGGTGCTGCGAGTGGCATTATTTCATTTCTTTTTATGGTTGAGTAGTAATCCATGGTATATGTGTGTGCGTGTGTAATATGTATATATATATATATGTATGTATGTATGTATGTATATTTATATATCACATTTTCTTTATCCTTTATCCATTCATGAGTTGATGGGCGCTTAGGTTGATCCCACATCTTTGCAATTGTGAATTGTGCTGCAGTAAACATTCTAGTGCAGGTGTCTTTTTGATAAAGTGACTTCTTTTCCCTAGGGTAGATACCCAGTAGTGGGATTGTTGGATTGAATGGTAGGTCAATTTTTAGTTCTTTGAGAAATCTCCTATTGTTTTTCACAGAGGTTGTACTAATTTGCTGTACCACCAACAGTGTATAAGCATTCCTTTCTCTCTGCATCTACACCAGCATCTATTGCTTTTTGACTTTTTAATAATGGACATTCTGATAATGGTAAGATAATATCTCATTGTGGTTTTAATTTGCATTTCCCTGGATGTAGAAAAATGGAAATTCTTGTGTATTCTGATGGGTATAAGTAGAGTCTAAAATGGTGTATCCATTTTGGAGAGAAAAAACACCAATAACCTAAATATTCCTTTACTAAGTATATACCACAGAGAAACTCACACAAATGAGGAAGTTATGATAAAAATTTTCATTGTAGAGTTGTTTGTAAGAAAAATTGGAAACAATCATTGGAATGTTTATTAATAGTGGAAGAGATAAACAGCAATAGATTTGTAAAATGAAAAACTGTATAGCTATTCAAACAAATGAAAAATAGAGGTATACTTATCAACAGAGAGAAAATAAACAAGTTACCAAAAAGGTTCAATATCCTGCTATTTATATTTTTATATTTATTACCATAAAAATATTACATATTTTCTGTGGATACACGAACATTCAGTAAACAAATAAAATATTTATCAAAATGATAGATGGAAGAAATATGATCATAGCTACTCCGAGAAAGAGAAGAATGGATCAGAAAGCGATTCGCCTCTGTTTATGTTTTCTGTCTTAAAAAATAAGCTGAAGTGCACAGAGTGAAATCTTAAAATTTTATAAAACTGTATATTTAGTAAATATATATCTGTTATATTATTCTCTAGTCTTGTACACACGCTCAACTATTTCATAATTTAAAAATAAAGCAAAACAAAGCTCATTCTCTCTTTCGATAAATCCAAATCTCAAAAGGTTTTTTAAAAATGATGTTCCTGGATTTGTTGTCCTAGAACACTAAACTTAAAAGTGACAAAAGGAGGGGATTTTTCGTTACCTTAAAAACAGCTTAATGTCCTTGCCAAAATTGTAGTTAAACTACAGTATGCTAACATGTTCCATATACTAAAAACTTCATACGAGTGGTATAAGATATCGCAGTTGATTTTCAAATAATGCAAGATATGGTTGAAAAATGTGCTAGATTGTCTACTAAAGGCCAACATTATGGTCTGACTTTATCAGACCAAACCGATGATACTCAATAAATCTCCAAACAATTTTCTCTAGTGCTAAGATTTGGTGACCTGAGGCTCCTTTCTAAGATGCGAAAGAGATCAGAGGAAAGACATGATATATTTTTCAAAAGAAATGCAACTGTTTTTGGAAAAAAATCTAGTTTATGGCTATTTCACTAGATTTGTCCAGAAATTTATTCCCATTTCCCTCTGGTCATATAGCACTTAGGTTTTACTTTTTGAAGTATTTGGAAATACTATGGGAGCCTTTCTAGTTCTAGGATTCAGGCAAAAATAAGGAAATGGGGGAAATCCTTTTCTTTGGCAGTGCATATTTTGTTAGAAGATTAAAAATTTAAACCGAAAAGTCCCGTATTACTGGATGAGAAACTGTCCTACTTCAGGCTCATTTTAAGTATTTTTCCTTATAATGGAGCTATGTCAATTTAGAAAATGACATTGCTATTTAAAATGCCATTCCATAACCCTCTTTAATTAAAGTGACAATATACCATCAATCTGCTCCCATTTATAAATTTTTAACCATTAGAATCTGAGCTGTATGATACACAGTTTAATTTTCTTTTCAGAAAGTATGCACAAACTCCTCAGAGATTTGAAGAGGAGCTTAAAATTCAGTGCTTTAGAAGTGGTATATCAGACAGAAGCTAAGCAAAAAGAACAAGGAGAGAAAACAAGACGGAGAGGTAAAGAACACAGAGGGACTGACAAAAAGAGAGAGAGACAAACAGAAAGCTGAGGATCAGATGGTGAATGTGAATGTCAAGGATTTGTGTTAACGCAATGATGGCCCCAAGTAATTGAATACTTCTGATTTAGGTCCTGGCAAGGTGATGGGGGCATGTTCTTCTTAGCACTGAGCCCATAAAAATCTATTCTGTGTCTGGAAGGTGACAATATTTCCTATGCTCACTTCAATCTAATTTCCTGTGGATTTCAGATCATTTTTACTTCCAGTTATGACATTGTTGCATTACTGATTTGGCAGATTCAAATGATGAATGAAAAGAGAGGCAGAACAATGTGGAAAAGAGTGGAGTATTTGAGAGAATTAAAGCATACAAATTTCAAAGGGTACAGTTTCACAGGTGCAAGAGTCAGAGTGCCACTTAAGTGGCTTATGGGTGGAAGGTGGGGAGAAGGGCATGGGGTATTGTAAGAATACAACTGGCAATTCCATAGTCATCTAATAACAAGGAACAAAATAAATCTTACTGTAAGAGTGTTAGAACCAACCAGAAAACTGAAAATCTAGAACAAAGGATACTTTCTCTATGCCTCAAGAATTTCATGGTTTCTTTCATCTTTGTTCATCTCTATTTGTGTGATTTATTTTACTCTCGTTCTTGACTATCTTTCCTGGATGTTCATTCTACTCATGAACCAGTCAGCTTTACATGATCTAGTTCGGACCAGAAACTGATGGATCTCTTCTGTTTTGTAAATCACAAAAAACGAATTGTGAATAGATAGTTCATCCTTTTGAGCCAGATTGGACCAGATACCATCATCATAATTATTACCATAATCATCACTAACATTTGTTGAATGCTTAATATGTTCCATTCACTATTTTAAGTATTTTACATGTATTAACTTAATGTTTAAAATTCTTCAAAGTAGGCATTATGTTATTATGTTCTATTTTGTAGATATGAAAACTAGAGCATAGTTAAGCATCTTGTTGAAAGTCACATTGACAGCTCCTCTGTGCAGAGCCTATATTTGAATCCCAGAGATAGTTTTTGGAGCCTGGGGACTTCCCCTCTATAGTATATTATATTATACTATATATAAGTCAGCTGTGCAATTTTGTTTCATTCAGTAAGAGTAGGACTGGGTGTTATGCAATTTTCTCCTCAGATGAGAAAAGCAGTGAATAGACTAGTATCTTTTAATTTAAGAGAAATTTGACGTTTAAAGAGGTAAAATTTCGATGGCAAGTCTGGCTGAATACCCAGAGTTCTCAGCACAGTATCACCTTGATGGAGTCAGCCAGGGTTTTTTTTTTTTTTTTTTTAGTGTTTTAGATTTAATTAGATTGAAGTATAGAAACTGGGACACCAATTTACAGATTTACAATGGGTCATGAAAAGTCAAATTATAATCAGAAGGGTGTCTGAAGAACAAAGAAAATTAGCTGTATGGATCAACTAAATATTGGAATTGGCCTATTTCAATTTATGAATCAATATCCCCATGGAAAAATACCTACCACATTAACTGAAAATATAGCTGTCAGGATGTACCCCGCTCCAGAATAGTTTCTGAATCAGCTTTGCCAGTTTCTTTCTGACACTTCTTTTTTAGTTTCTAATTTCACCTTTTTTCTTCTTAAAACTGTTCCCACTCTGTCCTTAGGTGTATTTAGTGATGTTAATTATCTTACGACCATATTTTGCTTAAGCCTGAATTTTGTCTTCTTAAGGTGACTTTGCTGCTTAATTTTTTATATCATGTGTTATGAACTGATTTCACAGTTAAAATCAAAGAGGACAATGCACTTTACCTATGTATATATTTTTGAGGTTCATTCACTGTTTGTCCTCAAAGTACTACTTGAGGTGGGTCTTTGGAGAATATAGTGGATAAGGATATGAATTTTAGTGCCAGATGTACCCAGGTTTGAATTTGCGGTTGCCAATTGTAGCTATGTAATCTTTCGCAAACTCACAAACTAACTCTGTGCCCTAGTTTCAGAACTATAAAATAGGGAAAATAATAGTACATATCTTATGAATTGTTAAAGAAATTTCAATAAATTTGCGTAGTACCTCGAACATAATAAGCATTCAATAAGTGATAGATATTATTATTATCATTAGCATTCTTTTTAACAGGATCATTTTATTAAGTGAACTACTTACACACATGATCTAGTCAAAAACACAGTCCAGAGTACACCTAACAAAGTCAAAAGATCTGAAATTCTTCTCATATGATGGAAGTTATGATAGATGCCTTGGTGAAGGCAAACCTAATTTTATTGTCATAGTATGTTTTGTTCTTTTTTTGTTTGTTACTTGCAGATGTCTTTCCTTCAAGAGATATGAGAGACTTGGTGAGCAATGTATTAGTTATCTATTGCTATGTAACGAACTATATCCAAACTTAGCAGTGAAGAATAACAACAAATTATTTCTCATGATTTTGTGATCATCTGGGGAGCTCCATGTGGTGCAGCTCCGATGGCTTGTATGACTGCAGTCAGAAGGGAATTTGGCTAATGTTCCAATATCCAAGACAGATTCTTATCCTCTTGGTCTCTTGCCATGTGCCCTGTCTTCCTTCAGTGGTGAGCTCTGGTTCTTTACACTGTTGTCTCTGGTTTCCAAGAGAATGAGGTTCAATGTGCCAAGCCTCTGCTTACATCATGCTTACCACTAATCCTTTGGCCAAAGCAAGTCATATGACCAAGTTCAGAGGAGACTATACAAGAAAATGAATACTGGAAACCATGGTTCATTAGAAGCTACCAATGTAACAGTCTACCACAGGTAGTGCTTCTTTAAATTAATTTATTCTTATTGACTGCATTGAACTGAATATGCAAATGTCATTAGATTTTTCTAGGGAGGTTTAATTCTGTTCAGTTTGAAGAACTTTCTAGTGGTTAGAACTGTCCAGAAACGGCACAGATAACCTTGAATAAATGAGATTCTAACAATAAAGATCTCCACTGTGACTGAATAATCAGTTATCAAAATATTATATAGATGTTTAATAGCTTGTTTGAGCATTGAAGTAACTGAAGACTTTGGTCTCGTTCAACTTTTAGAGTCTATAACTCTGAATATTTATTGAGCACTTCTAATGTCACAAGGACTCTGTTTTCTAGTTGATGCAAAAGTATATGTTTGAAGTCAAACTTGTATTAAAATACCAACTCTACCATATGCCAGCTATGTTAAAACACTAACTCACTTGACTTCTCTGCCTCAACCTCTTCACATGGAAAGCGGAAGTCACAGTTATACTTTTCATTGTTGCTGTATTCAATAGTGCAATGTATATAAAGCAATAAGCAAAAACATAAATAATAATTGTGAGTCTAGCCAGGGAAACAAAAAAGCAAACTTCAAAATTATTTAGCATTTAGACTTAAATATTCTCTAAATTAATTTGTAATGTTGTAAGGTTGAGAAACAGAAAACGAAAGAGACAGTCATTGAGAAACACTTGAAGTGACAATATTAAACTTACTACATCTTATTAGAATATAATGACTTTGGAATTGATAGTGTAGCCCAAATATCCCAGTAGGACATTTTTCCCCTTAACATTTTTTTTCTTTTTTTTTTTATTTCAGCATTTTATGGGGGTACAAATGTTTAGGTTATGTATATTGCCTTTGCCCCACCCAAGCCAGAGCTTCGAGCATGTCCATCCCCCAGATAGTGCACACAACACCCATTAGGTGTGTATATACTTATCCCCTCCTCCTACCTCCTATCTGCCTGAGAGGTAAAATAAAAATTCTTCCTATTTAAAAATATTGACTGAGAGGTCCAACTTTTGTTTCTTGTTTTCTGTCCAATGCATATTAATAAACAGAAAACCATCTATACAAGAAAAGAATACAGGTGGGTAAACACAACCAAAAACCAACAAGAGGCCTGCAGTGATCTATTTTCTTCCATTTCTTATGTCTCGTTAATAGTCCATGAAAGATAGACTCTAAAAGGAGTTTTCAGTTATCTCTCCAATATCCCATGTATATTTTCAGAGATGCCGATGGAGCAAGGACTCTAGGTTGTCAATTGGGCCCATGTAGCAGTCACCTGGGCAATGCATGGTAAGATTGATGAAGAGGCTATTGCTTCAGAAGATTGCTGCTACAGAGGAAAATATTGTGGAGGCACTAAGTACAGCTGAGTTCAAACAGCTTAAGGGCTTTTCTTGTTTGATGCCTTTTCCCTTCTTTAATGTATCCAGGGATCATTGCAAAGGTAGATTGAAATGTATTTTGGAATAAAATTCTCTTTTGCATGACTTTCCCATCTTCAGAAAACTTTGATTTATTTAACCTTTGTTTTCAGGAAAGTGAATCTTTGTTTCACATTTCCTAGGTGATGGATTTTTCTCTTACATGAATCTGTACCGTCGGGTTGCATTAGTCACACTGCATTATGTTGCACTAAATCAAGTAACAACACAATGTGACTATTAATGTTGTGATGTATAAGAACATGTCTCACTTGGGAGTGGGGGAAATGCGATTTTCTGGAAACAGCTGTCTCTGCATTTGTTCAATAAAACTTTTCGCCTTGGAAACTGTGTTGTTTGCTATGTAAGCATTTTCATTGGCAATTCTGAGACATATTTTAAAGTCTATTTTTTTTCTCTAGTGCCATCAAATATTCATGATTCCACTAAAGCTTTCGATAATGAAATAAATTATAAAGATGATTACATTGAATGCCTGCCTCCTCAGTATTAAGATAAATCAGAAAGAATGCAATTAGAATGTTCCAGAACAGACCTTTCCAATGGATTGATCATGATGAATCAATAGACTTTAGTATTGATCTTCTAGTTGGCTGTTGCTACCACAACATTCCCTTCTCTGATGTGATGTATGGGAATCAGAGAGGGAGGCTTCACAGGCATGTCATCTCTCTTCCTTTCTAAAGCTGCTCTTAGCAAACTTACTATTCCTCTTGTTCAGAAAATTCATAGTCACTGATCATGAGACTCGAGAAAAATAAAGGATAGTTCCCCCCTCAGGAAAATGTGTACAAAAATTAATCCTTACTTTCTGTCAGAAATAAATTTATTTATTCTAGAGCAAGAGATTAATCTTTGGTTTCTGTTAGGAAAGAATAAATATTATTATTATTTTTTTGTTGGCCTCCTGATGTACAAAATATAATGATGTTCTCAGTGTTTTTTAAGTGTTTAAACATTCCCTCTTCCATAAATTTCTTCCCTTCCCGTAAGAGCGAGCAATACTTCTATAATTTCTTGGATAATACTTTCCTTGTCATCATTAGGTTACTTAATCCTGCATATTACAAATAAGAATTTTCAGTTTTTAAATGAATATCAAACATTAAAATCACAACAAAAACCAATATGAAACCAAATGCTCCAAACTGGTACCTTCCTTTCCCGTATTTTTCCATTTCTTTTGTTCTTCGGCTTCTCGTGTGACATCTTCCTTATATCTAAGGATAAAAATATTATTTTATTTTTATCAAAATAAAATATGCACATAGTAAAAAAATGAATAAGGTATTTTCAAGGGCTTGCAATGAAAACCACCAGTCTCACTCCTTCCAATCACTAGCTACATTCACCATAAGCAGTGTGAGCTATAGACTAAGAAATTTCTTCTGGTGGTTTTCTCCATTTCCATTAATAATATATTTTATTAGTTGATTTTATACATTAGCTTCTTATTATAATAGAAGACAACTTAACTCGTTTAGGAAATATCTCCTATCCTCCTAATACCACTATACCGTTATATAAAATTTTTCCTCTATTGGTTAATTTGGCAACATGAGGAACTATACTGGTGCCTTTATTTCTCCTTCCTTCAATAGACAGTATCTTTGGTCCTTGCTTTATATGATGAAGGTATTTACGCATGTTATTATCTTTACTTCTAACTCTCCTCTATTCCCAACTTCTGGGTTTAAACTTTCATATTGCCAGAGCGGCTGACATTTACTTTATCTTTTATAATCATAACTTCTTATGGAGATTTAATTTATTTATGTCTTCAATTGACTTATACAGTTTTTGATCATCTATTATATTTGGGTACTCTTTTACAAAGTTGGGATACATCAGTAAAGAAACAAAGTTCTTAACTTAGGAATTTTTTCATTGATTGGGGAAAGGTAAGCCATAAACAACAAATAAACCAATTAAGAAGTATCATATCAGATGGTGATAAGCGCTATGGGGGAACAAAAGAAAGAATAATGAGGTTGGTAGGGAGTGTCAGGAAGTGGGGGTGGGGTTTATAAATTAAATGTAAAAGTAAGAAATCGATAAATATAATTTTTGTTTAAGATAGCGATGGCAGAATGAAAAGAAACTTAATTCTTCTCTCTGTTCTGAATGTATAGAAAGGTGAAATACACACATACATAAGCATATGTCAGTTAAAAATACACAGACATGCTTAAAAACAAGAGAAACATCACAACAAACCAGAAAGGAGAGGGGAAAACGCATAGTATCAAATAAGAAGTGGCCCTATGAGCCTTAGGAAGTAGAGATTAGACTCAAGAATTGAGAGAAAGATCCTCAAAGTTTGCTTAGAAAAGAAACAGAGCTGGAGGTTTGCATAACCTTTCTAGAGTTAGGGTAGAGAGTTGCCGTTCAGAACTGGGAACTTGGCCAATACTTACACAGTGTTACCACCCAGTGCATTATTACCAGTCTACCTGGAGAGATGGACTCAGGCAAATTTAAAGCACATACCAGAAAAAACATTCAGGGTAAAGCCACAAATATGATGAGCTTGTTGACAAAAATGAATGGCACGTAAAATAACTATCATGTGAAGATCTGCAGAGAAACTAAATGCGATAATTAAAATTTGCAGAAATAGTGAAACTATATGAAAAACACATTAAAATAAATATGTATATCATTCTTAAAAAGATAAAATGTCCCTGCAACAATAACAGGAAGCCACCAAGCAAGGACCAACAGATGTGTGAAGGAAAAAATGACATAAAATTGGAAATAAAAAACACTCTTTGGATGCAGGGGGAAGAGGGGAGCAACATAAGAGATCAATGGTAAACTGTCCTCAGTTAAAAAGAAGAAGTATATTTAAAGACATAACAAAGTAAACCACACAGAAACAACACAGAGATAAACAAATGCAAAATATGTGAGACATTAGGAAACAGAAAACAGATTGAAAAATTCAAATATGTAATTTTAAAAAGGTGATTTTTTAGAATGGAGAATAGCTGAAGACATTTGTTATTTCCAGAAGCAAAGAAACGTATAACTCTTCAGACTGAAAATGCTTACTGAGAGCTAAATAGGATAAATACAAAAGGTATACACTCAGAGGAAAAAATAATTAGCTGTATAATATCACTGAAAGTAAGAAAATCTTAAACAAGAGAATAGGAGGATAACATAAAGGAAGGAAGATTAAGTTGACAGAAGTCTTCTCATCCACAGAAATACATGCACGAAAACAAAGCTAAAGAAAAATGACTCTCAACCTAGAATTATATTCCCAAGTAAAAAATCAAAATCATTCAGGGGTGACAGTAGAATAAAGGTACACAAAGGCTAAGACAATACTTCCATACACCATTCCTGAAAAACTGCTAGAAGGTTTGGGTGAAATGCATGAAACAACAGTGTGCAAATAAATTAATAAAATAAATGTGAAGCTTAAGTATTTATTTACTGTAAAAGTAGTAATAACATAAATAAATTTAGATTAGAAGAAAAAATTTTAGAATAGCAATAATATGGGATGGGTGTGTAGAGGGTTGAGGGAAAAGTTAAACTGTGTTAAGGTCCTTTTCTGTTGTGGGTAGGTGGCAGAGATAATGATTAATTTCAGGCATTGTTTATAAACTATGAGGAGGGTAGTATGCTATAAAGTTAAGAGCTAACATGAAAGTAGAAACTACATACAGCTTTTTAAACTTTTAGAGAAAAAAATCATGAAAATCCAAGAATGAAAAAAAAGTAAGAAAAAGTATAATAGCGCAAATTATTAGAAATAATTTGAAATATATTTATAATCATAGTAAATGTAAAGCCTTAAATTCATACCTTAAAAGAGAGAGATTCTGAGAACAATTTATATAATTAGATAATATTCAATAGTTGAAAAGAGTGAATTAGATCTATTTCTATGACTGCAGGTAAATCTCAAAAACATTTTGTTGAGTGAAAAAAGTAAATGGTGGTTATTTCACAGTGTGATGCATTTATACAAATGACACACACACACATAAGAATACTCTATATAGTATGTTCAGCTGCAATGCATGTTTCTTGTAATGCCAATTAGCACGCATGTGACTGGTGACTAAAAAATCAATGTATATGTTGAAGCAAATCATAGCTGCTATTTTTCCCAGTGTATTAATGTTTTGTGCCACCATTTAACAATGACTGATTTCAAGCACACTAATACAGCCAGAGCCAGCTATCTAGAAAGTATAGTAGTTTATCTGATATTCTTTCTGTCCATGTTCTTCTTTTGGTTTGGTCATTTGTTCCTTCTGCAACAAGCCGATAGTACAGTTTTCCCCGATCTTTGCTCGTTTTTCCCTTGCTCCTAACTCAGCCTCCTCAAGCCTCGCTTGCATCCCCTTTCATCAAGCTACTTTTACTTTCTATTTTAAAGTATATAACTGGGAATATTTTTAATTATGCTAATATTTTTATTAAAATTATTATTACTTTTTGCTGGTGTTCGGATTACAAAGTTGCATGGGTTTTCAATTGTTTCTTCTAGCTTTATTTTTTCCATAAGCCCTTTTTTTTAAGTGTGCCATTTGTGCAGACTACTAGCTTGTAGAATGCAAGACTTTTCACACACATGCATACATAGGCACGCATACCACGTTAAAGGTGAAATGTGTGTACTTTTCAAGAATAAGTATGTTTATGTAAAAACACATAAATCTTTCTATAAATAAATATTTATGTAAAATACAAATCTTCAAAGATACATAGATGTATGATAGTGCCAGTACCTGGAAATGGGGAAAAGCGATATGAGAATCAAAGGGTATTTCAATTTCTTCCACAATATTTTATTTTGTTATAAAATAGAACACTTGGAGAAAATATGGCAAAATTTGAGGGTGGCAATGTGTGTTTGTCATATCATATGTTGTCATATTATATTTGTACTTTTCTACATATTTTAAATTCTCAAAATTAAAAAATCAGTAAGCTAAGTTCACATTTTTATTGCTATGCAAATATTACTTGTTTGCCAAACCAGGTGATGTATTATGACTTTATTTCCTTATTTGGGTTTTATTTAGTTTTAATTGCTTTTATTTTTTCTTATCCTATTTGTGTTTATTCTAGTCTGTGTTTTCTCTTACATCTTTACACTTAAGGATTCTAACCAGGTCCCTTCCTTCCTGTGCCCTCAGTCCCTTCTGCTATAATTGGCACTTTAGAACTGTCACAGAGCTATGCTGCTATTCATTTTCTTCACTGCTTTTTTGGATTTTTTTTTTTCCTTTCTGGCTTCTACATCTTCTTCATTTTTGACCCAGTTCTTTTTTTTTTTTTTTTTTTAAGTACCATTCTCAGGTAGCATCCTAAGCAAAGGTATGTGTAACTCCTTTACTGAATTTTCAAATATAAAAAAAAA